>JACEGR010002189.1:0-137243 GCA_014170235.1 Listronotus bonariensis | reverse complement strand
TAACCAACGATGAAGGCTCAGTTCCTTATGTCAGATTTCTACAGGAATATATTAAGCTGAGACCAAGGAATGCTCTAGATGAGCGCTTATTGTATCGTTATGAAAGAGGTAAATGTGTTAATCAAGTAATTGGAAAGCACACTATTTCAAATGTACCTAAAGAAATTGCGAAATTTTGAAGCTTGAAGATATCAGTAGATACACTGGCCATTCTTTTAGAAGAACGTCAACTACGTTCCTTGCCAATGCTTCGGATGTCGATATTTTGGACTTAAAAAAGCATGGAGGTTGGAAGTCTTCTTCAGTTGCGGAGGGATATATTGCTGAATCCTATAGTAATAAGGTGGAAATTTCAAAGAAGGTTTTACACGAAATTCCTACCAATATTTCCTCTAATGAAGTAACAGTGAAAAATATGAATATTAACGTAGTTAAAGGTGATAACGATACCCCAACAACAAATTTAAAAACTTTTAATTCAAGTATTATTCCTCCAATTTCTTTTACTAATTGCTCAAATTGCACAATTACTTTTAATGTCAATACCTAACCTAGTTTTTAAAATATTTTGTCATAAATTAGTTACTTTTTATAAATAAATCCTAATATTTCCCACAAGCATATTTTCTTTTTTTTTACTCTTACTTTTTGTCCAGGCGCTGAAAATATTACTTTTGTAGCTAGCAACGCTTAGCAACCAGGTAACACGAAGGTTCTCTTTCGTTATCATTCGCGTTGCTAGGACCACAAAGTTTTCTTATTAATACAGTAGTAGAAAAACGGATTTTTAGCGACGTCAGGGCACATATCTCTGTAAAAAGGAGCTCTTAAAAAAACATGTATAGGAACTACTCATATTATTTTTGTGTGTTCTATATAAATCTAGGAATTTCCCTACATATTCTAAGACACTCTGTACATTACCAATAAAGTATATTCTTTATAAAATCGATGCGACCAATATTTAGGTCAAAGTTTTCTTAATTCTTTCGCAATTACCAAAAGGGGCTTTAATTCAATTTGCAGGGAGTTTGGATTATTCGCCATTTCCGCCTATAACAACACAACTTAAGATAGATTTAACTTGGCCTAATGGTTTTCGTCTTTAATTAAAATACAGCGTGTCCCAAATAAGCAATACTGAATTGATTTAATAAAAATTATCAGATTAAAAGAAAAATAAAATTTAAAATATTTTAGTTAATTTTACATTTGTTAATAATTAACATTAATTGTGTGCTGTTAGAGGACTCTGTACCTATAGTAAGAACATTTTAAAAGCGCAAATTCGGTACCCTTTAAAAACAATACAAAAAAACATAAAAAAGGCCGCCTGCACTCAGACTATTTTATACAAAGGTACAGTTATCCTTTACAGCGACGCGCCGATACACTATGGGATAGAAATCCATTATTTTGGCCAAAAAGCAAGTTTGAAATTTTAATGGCTCATGCTGTGTATTTCAAAGCAGATACTCCAAACTACATGTACGCAAAATTATAAAAGGATATGACGACTTTTATTGGGGTAATAAGAAACTTGAAAAAGTATTTTAAGTAAACATAAATATAACAACATTTAATCTACTTAGTTTATTATTAGCCTTGTTTACTAAAAAAAGTAAAAGAGTTTAAATAATAAGAGCTATTGCCGTGTTTCCGATGCAGTCTCGTGAAGTCTCGCCACTTTTGTCAAAGATTTTTTTACCTTTTTCTTTATCAGTTTTTGTACTTACAATTGCCTTCCTACTTTTTGTTACTTCTGAGTGTAAGGACAGATACAAGATTTTTTATAATTTACAAGGTTTTTCCATTTTAAAATTTAATATGTTTTGTCCTAAACTGTATATCCTAAAAGATAAAAGCATTCTGATGAAAGATATGGATTCTACAGAATCTACCCAACAAAACAGTTTTTTTATTTATTTTATACCTTAAAAAATAAAAAAGTTGGGAAGATGTATCTCTATTACGCTTCTAAGATAAATTTAAAATTATTTTACACATGGGGATGGTCATATTTCCGAAATTAATTGAGAAAGACACATCAAATGTAGTATTTTTTAAAGCATTTTAAAAGATTTTTTTGGTGGTGATATAATATTCAGGGTATTCCATTTAAAAAAATCATACCTATTGTCGTACCCTGTATATCATATGAGATAATAATCATCGGATTACTGATTAGAATACTACCGAATTAACCAAACAACCTGACATTTTAGTTTATTTTGTACAATAAAAAATAATAATGTTAAGGGGGGTGTATATAATAAGTTTTAGGTTTCCAAAAAGCATTTGTAATAATTTATAATATTTTTCTAGTAAAAAGCACCTCATTTTAAGTTAGATTGGTAAGTTTCAGAATTTTGACCAAAAAATTAATTTTTATCCTATAGTACGATGACCAGCTGCATTAACCGGCATATCATAAAAGAAATATAGCAAAGGCGGCCGCGAAGACAAGCATGCCGATTTATTTGCTTTAAACTTTTTGTGATTTTTTTTCTTATCCAAGAGCACCGAATTTACATTTTTAAACTGTTCTATACACAGCAAATTGTTTTTGTAATAATTTTTAAGTTTTGCTAGAAAAACCGATGCAACGCTTTTAAAATAGTGCTCTTTTTTTAATAAATGATCTTTAAAAATTAGATCCTTAATTTATTTTTTCATTTTATAAATTATAATTTTTTTATCTTAAACGGTTTTATATAAAAACTAAAAAATAATCCGGTAAATCTTCGGTAAATCCTAGCTACTAGATCGCACTAATCTTCTCATCAATATGGGGTATTTGTCATAGTTGTGCGTAGCGTATCCAAAGTAAATATTATTAGAGAAATTTTACGTGCCCAACGATTTTATTAGTCACCAGACAGTTTTGACACAAGGACCCATGACAATGCAATAATCTGCAAACAGTATCCCGTTATCCTGATTAGGATCGCCAGGATAAATAAATTCCTTTATAGATTTTCTGTAGGAGAGTAACAGAGAAAGAGCTAGTGCGCGATCTGCGCATGCGTGCAGTTTCGGACGTACTCTCAGCATAAGGCTGACAGAAACTTGTTCCGGAGTCGTTACGTACTGAACCCCATGAGCAACAGTGAAGCTTTAAATGAAATGATTAGATTACGAAATAGTTCGTGAAACATTTCAATATCACATGTCCGCAGAAAACTAATTGATATATCGAACTAAAAATGAAAAATAAATAATAATTTTAAAACTAAAAACACCTTTTATATGCAACCACTTAAAAGTAGAAAATAATTATTTCATTACAAAGAGTTTGTATTAAAGTAATAAAAGGTCAAACAATGAATCATAATTATATACCTCAAATAGAATTATAATAAAATTTAAGATAATAACAGAATAATTCACTTCAGAATAAAAGCATAAATAAACTTAACTTTGCTTTTTGTATTATTAATAGATAGATAAACAAAAATGCCTCAATTTTCTTTTAGAAATATTTTTAATTCAAAAAACTTGCTGCGGAAACTGCATTTAACGTTTTCCAATAAATCGCTTTTGTTAAAGTCGGTCGGAACGTCGAGAAAGCAGAGACGCAAAATTTTACATGTTACATGTAATAAATTCAGGGTGAAAGAAATAATCGCTTTTCTCGTGGGAATTTCGCGAGGAAGTCTGTAAAACGCTCGTTTTTGGCAAAATAAAGAACCTAATCGATCGATATTTCAGACGTGGAAGAAATGGAAAATCGTATATTTTGTTTGAGAGATATGAGAATGTTTGCCAGCGGCATGCTGTTTTAATGGATAATAGTTCGTGCTCAGTTTCGCCATTAGGCTTAAATTTATGGGGATTTTATTTTGGGTTTTGTTTCTTTATATTTTATCAATAGAAAAATTGTTTTTATAAATCTATTTTTGTCGCATTTGATCTACTTACAATTAGGGAACACTATGGAGTGTTGATACACAAGGAGCTTGTTACAGTTTTGTATTTCGCGCCTAGTAACCAGCAGTCGGTAAATCTTCTAGTAAATCGTTTATTTAATAGCTTTGTTCGCGGGTTCGATTCTGAACCGGTTCTGGGACTATTCGCATGCTCAGTGAAAAAGCAGCGTTTGCGGTTAGTAAATCCTGAATTTTTAGTAACAGTTCTGTGTTCGCGGGTTACAATGGAATCAGTTCGTTACCGGTTCGTAACCTGATTAGCAGTCCTGGGATTTTTGTCGGAACTAAAAGTTCAGTTCGGAATTTTATGCGCATTATCGACATGGTCAAGCTGTTTTCTGTTTTTGTGGTGACAGAAATAAACCGTTGTATTACAGTTTATTTGTTTCTGCCACTTTTTAGTGCGAGGTTAATATATCTGTTGAACATTTTTTTATATTTTTGTGATTCTGAGCGTATATAAACAAAGGATTTTTAATTGTATTTTGTACTGAATGTATGTATGCAATAAAATAAATAAAGATTTAATTAAAAATATAGACAATATTACAAGAATTTACCATTTCTTGTTGTTTGAATTTTATCTTTAGTTAAATACTCATACTTATGTTAAAAACGAGAGGAGGCAGGAATTCCTCGTCTTCCGCCGAGAGGGCTTTCGACAGTATAACAATTTACCTTTTTGTTTGAATTTAATTTTTTTTTTTTGTGTAGTATCCAATTTAACCATGAAAAATCCTAACCAAAAGGCTAGGTTAGAATACATCCTCAGCTGTATAGAAAATCGTTCGCGGTAATTAAAAATTCCGAACTAATAAATAACTAGACATGCGCTTTAAAACAATTTTAAACCAGTTCGGTTCTGGTTCAGAATCGGTTCATTACGAACAAAGCTAATAAATGCCAGTCCTTAGGAAAATTGTCACATACGTCATTGTAGCCTTGGTTGTTCAGTGAATAAATGTGTATTTTAAAGCGCACAAATGTAAGTAAGTACTTAGTTTATACCACGGTTAGTTTATATTTATAAGGTTGCGACACATCCTCAACTTTTAGGCGGTTCGAAGTCAGAGACGCAAGGAAGAGCACTCCACGGAGAAAAGTTGGCAAGACTGGGTAAAATCAAAGCTGACGATCAATCCAGTGGCGTCTAAAATTTGCGCATTTCATTTTGCATTGTTTTAGAAGTGATATTTGTTGAAAGATGTAATTCCAAATGTTTTTTATTTAAAGTAAAAGAATTTACAACTAAATAATAATTAAAAACTATTTTGTAAACGGTTGTTTTACTAATACAATAAACTGTATATCTCCGGCACTGAACAACATGGCCGAAAAATGGGAGATGTGACGTCATAACACGTCAAAGCAATATGGCCGAATGTTGCGACCCTATAAAGACCGACTTTGGTTTATACAAGAAATTTACTATTTCAGACAGGCGACTTTTTGAAGTCGAAGTTGACTAAAAATATCGGCGTCTTGTCGCCAATTTTGACTACAACTGTAGTTGTAACTAGCGAGTTTCAGTAGTTACCAGGACGACAAAATGTCGTCAGTAGCGGTAGAACACTATGAATTTGACAGAAGAAGCATTACTTTTGTTGCTTCTCCAAAGGCGAAGGCGTAAAAGGAGAAAACCACGTAAATTTTGAGTATATCCTATTTTTAATGACCGTCTAAAACTTGGACAATTTTATTCATTGTATCATATAATAACTATCCCTATCAAACGGCTTCATTTTGCCAAATATCAATGCCAATGACAAAACTTGTTTTTGTCGCCGCGCCATGTAGTTTGAAAGTAGTCCGTGTGAAAAGAAAAAGTCGTAGTCGGCGTGTAGTCAGTCGATGAGATCGGCGATCAGCATTAAGGCACGCTCTTAGACCGGACGACTGTTTTGCAGTCAGAAGTTGACCGCAAACCGTTGATCGTTTGTGGTTGATTGTCGCTACTTGCAATTGTCATTTAACAACCATGGAAAAAGCGATTGCTTTTCCATACGGGCGTTTACCATTTCACTGCACCCATCGTAATGTTTTCTTATGTTTGACGTTGGATTTATACTGTTTTTGTCCCCACCCAGCACCCCTGTTCACTCCAACCGTCCCGTAAATATGTTTTTATTAATAATAAATTATGGAAATGGATTTTGGAAAACGCGCACACAGATTTGTGTCATAATCGACCTATTATAGAAACGCTCTGAAAAATAATTTTTCGAAAATCTCTTATAATAGCGAAAACCGCTATATCGAACTATTACCAAAGTCACTAACCACTCCTGTAACTGTGGCCATAAAAAAACTCGGTTTTTAAAATGTAAGAAAAAAATCACCCTAATAAATGAACAGATATTACTCAACTGCTCTTTTATTTAATAAATTTTATTCGTTGCTCCGCCCGCAAATCGGTGATTTATCGAATACATCAAGTTCAGGTTTCGCATGGTCTTTTTGACGGGCCTATAAAATATATGGAAAAAAGTTATATTAGTTTTTTTAGTAGGTAAATGCGATAGAATCGTATAAAGAAAAGTATATTGAGCAAAGATAAAAACAGGGTATATTCTATTCTATTCTATTTTTTTCTTGGTTTTGGTCCCTTCAGGTCCAATCCACCACTCTCCCCCTTCGGACTATGCTTTCCGGGGCTTCGTCGGCGAAAATTCTGGATAATCGAGCTCGTAGCTCCCAGAAATTCCAAAAGGAAACAAATAATTCAACAATCGATCGCAATGCATAAAGTGTCGGCTGTCAAACCAAGACTCGCTACTGGTGTTACGTATAACCTTCCACTTTCATACTGACAGTTCCTATGGCACGCCCATCTATTTCCCGCCATTTGAGAAATACCTCGTGTTCACCACCAAACAGGATACCATCAGCTTATAGGAATCTTCGCTCACAGCGGCTAGATCAGAAGAAAGATGCCGTCAATTTTGGCGATGAATCTTTCCTTGATCCCCAAAGGTAAAAAGCGTCCATACGGCACCTCTAGCCGCCACCCGGGAAGAACTTTGCTTAGTCCTCTTTGCACGTCCGCACTGTCGGAGTTCAGACAAAAGAGTCCAAAAAGGGTATAACTTAAATTAATATAAATAAATATCTTGCTGAGAAAGTTAAAAGAAATTATTTTTAAAGTAAAGTACAGGGAGCGTCTTTTCGTTGACCTCGCAGGATAGAGCGAAAACTGAAAGAGATAGAACAAATCTGATTGCACAATCTCAATTTCAATTTTTGAAACAAATGCAATGGTAAAAGTAAATCATAGCTAGCTTAATTCGTTTTGGAGATACAGAGTGTTTTTCAAATTTTGTTAATTTTACCAAGCACTTGTAACTCGCTTAATATTAGGTTTGTTCCAGCAGAATGTTGGAAACATGTTAGCAACAATCGTGAAACTCCAAAAATTGTTACAAATATTAGTTGTGTGTTAACTGCCCTGTATATTTTCGCCAATTAAAATGCTAGTATATATTTTCATCTATTTAACACATATTTTTATTAGTAGCTGGATAGCTCAAAATGGGGCCCGAGCCCCCCTTGCCCGACGCGCCGCCTCTGTTGACTATAGTAATTTGAAAATATCTACGCCAGTGACTAAGACGACTGCCAAGTCAGCGACCGTTCTTATGCTAAATAAAAAGTGTCAGAAAATGTCTACTTATCTAACGATTGCGAAAAAAATATTTTTTTATGTTCACCCAAATATCGGGCACATCAGCTTCCCCGCAGAATCTCGGCAAAAAGGGCGATAATTTCTTCCGCCCCAGATTTATTATATTCACTATTTAAATTATTTTCTGCCTAACCAACAAATTTTATGCCTTCCCACCTCCTGCAAAACAATGATTTATCGAAAACATCAAGTGCAGGAATAGCAGGGATCTTTTTAGCAGGATCATAAAATATGGGGGAAAACGGGGGAAAAGGAAATTTCGGTTTTTATGGAGCTCGTTCGGTAGGCAAATATTGAGGAAGGCATTTGAGTCGTTAAAAATGGTTAATGTGGTGTTTATTCTACGAGGTAAATCAGAATTTACGTCTTAAGATATCAGGGTATCTAGTGTTGGGTAAATTTTATCCACCCTTAACTCGTTTCTTTTTTATTATACTAAGTTAAAAAAGTATCAGAACCCCACAAGTTAGATTTTCAGCGTACCCTAAAAATTTTTAGTACCTACCCTGACCAACAGATGGCGAAAGTAGTACGATGTCGCTTTGCTAATACGATTACCATCAGAAATTGATAGCAGTCGCTGACGAGCAGTCGGCCCGATCAGTTAGAGTGAGGATATACGCAAAATTTAATAAAAATAAAATCCCCGATAAATGGTAGTATCCATAAGATTATTAAATTTATGATTTCAGAATAGGATATATCGATGGGTTTTTGACAAAACATCGTAAGCGACATTCGTCAGTTTTACGGGAAACGTTTTTTTTCATTGAGTTATTTTGAAAACAAAGTTGGTAATTTTTTTGTACATACATTAGTGCACGCCTTTATTTCAGATGAAGATATGTTCTATATTGGTTCGGCGGTTCATTTAATTAATGGTAGTTATTTGGGTACACGCCAAAAATAAATTAAAAGTACCAAAAAACCAAAAAAAAATAAAGCAAGTAAATAGAGAACTAAAAATCGACGTTTTGGTGGCAAGTCTGCCACCGTTGTCAAGATAAATTGAATAAAAATAAAAAATGTAAAAATTAACTATTATTTAGGTTTAGAATTTTAAAATTTTTAGCTTTTTTTTAGGAGATTCTGAAAATTTTGACATTAAATGTTAAATATGTTTGTTTGGTAATTCAAATTAAGAAGAAATCTAAAATAAAAACATTCAGATCTCGGTTTTTCTTTAAAAATAACGCGATGGGAAGAAAAAAACGTTTCCCGTAAAATTGGCGAATGTCGCTTACGATGTTTTGTAAAAACGCATCGATATATCCTATTCTGAAATCATAAATTTAATAATCTTATGGATACTGGGTCCATTTATCGGGGATTTTATTTTTATTAAATTTTGCGTATATCCTCACTCTAACTGATCGGGCCGACTGCTCGTCAGCGACTGCTATCAATTTCTGATGGTAATCCTATTAGCAAAGCGACATCGTACTACTTTCGCCATCTGTTGGTCAGGGTAGGTACTAAAAATTTTTAGGGTACGCTGAAATCTCACTTGTGGGGTTCTATGGATTGGTATTCTTTGGTTTAGGCTTTCAATCACTTATCATCGTCATCATTACACAATTTTTTATAATATAAAAGCTTTTCCCGAGAATAAATTACTTGTATATACTAAGTTTTAAAAATTAAAAAAATATAAGTAGTTTCCAGTTATTAAATTTATTTGTTAATAAGACAAAAAAAGACAAAAAGTTTATTAATGTTAAAACAACCAAAAAGGCTTACTATACGTCAAGAGGTAGATGACACTGTAAAATGCTATTATATAATATTTTATAATACATTAAAAAAATATATATCTATGTACATTACAAATTATAGTACAATTTAAAAGATTATACATCTAAGAACATTGATAATTAATCTAACACAGATAAATCTCTGCGACAATCACTTTATATCATATAAATTGTGTAACGTTGGGAGTGATATGTTGATAGTAAAAGTTTCATAGAAAAAATAATATTTTTCGTCTTCTCTTAATGTCTCCTATTAAATGCTTGTTTGTAAGTTCCTTTACTTTTTATCTATTTTAAAAAACAGCAAATATATCACAAAGTAAATAATATCTGTCGCAACAACATAGTTTCCAAAATAAACCCGACATTACCGTAACAGAATTGTTCGTTTTTCCGTTTTTCTCGCATCTAAAAGCTATCAATTACAGCTTTATTTTTCCACATAAGTATAGAGCCGAAGCTATTTTAAAAGCGCAAATTCGGTACCCTTTGAAAATAATACAAAAAACATAAAAAAGGCCGCCTGCAATCGGACTATTTTATACAAAGGCGCCGCTATCCTTTACAGCGACGCGCCGATACACTATGGGATAGAAATCCATTATTTTGGCCAAAAAGCAACTTTGAAATTTTAATGGCTCATGCTGTGTATTTCAAAGTAGATACTCCAAACTACATGTACGCAAAATTATAAAAAGGATATGACGACTTCTATTGGGGTAATAAGAAACTTGAAAAATGTATTTTAAGTAAACATAAATATACAACATTTAATCTACTTAGTTTATTATTAGCCTTGTTTACTAAAAAAGTAAAAGAGTTTAAATAATAAGAGCTATTGTTGTGTTTCCGATGCAGTCTCACAGAAGTCTCGCTACTTTGTCAAAGATTTTTTACCTTTTTCTTTATCAGTTTTGTACTTACAATTGCCTTTCTACTTTTTGCTACTTCTGAGTGTAAGGACAGATACAAGATTTTTTATAATTTACAAGGTTTTCCATTTTAAAATTTAATATGTTTGTCCTACACTGTATATCCTAAAAGATAAAGCATTCTGATGAAAGATATGGATTCTACAGAATCTACCCAACAAAAGCAAGTGTTTTTATTTATTTTATACGTTAAAATAAAGTTGGAAGCTGTATCTTATTACGCTTCTGGACAATTCTTCAGAGCAGAAGCCATGGAAGTACCTATAAAAAAGCGATAAATCCCCTAACAGCCCGACGATGTGCAAGAGAGGGAAGCCTCTTCTGTAAGTGAAGGATCATTAATGAGACGAATAAGCTCTTCTTTGAATAGAATCAAGAATGCTTAGGGTTGTGGGGACGCCATGCACCCAGATATGAGAACAATATTCCAAGGAGGTCGGATTTGGGACACATATAAAGTGTATAAATTGAAGGGGAAAAATACTTTTGGCTCGAAGGAAATCCAAGCTTTTTCGAAGCTGCCGTGGCTATAGATACAATGTGTTTATGCCTAGTTAAGGTTACTTTCAAATGTGACGCCCACAAGATTAAAGGTGTCTTTGCTCTGTAAACTTGGCCGCTCATAAGTAGAGGATGAGTATTTGATGACTCTTTTCGCGACAAGGAACATGATTGTGTTTTGGATGCATTAAAATGGACGAGATTTTTGGCGCCCCAATCCAATATTAAATTAAGATCCTGCGAAAGAGATATCTGCATCGCTCTGCGTTTGTTTTCAAGTCAGGTTTAGTAATGGGTTTAGGAACCTGAAAACTGGAGTGAGGGTACTATCGTCGGCCAAGGGTGGAAAATAACTTATTTCACGACGTGTGGGAATAGACAAACCCACGCGTGTGAAAGTAGGATTTTCACACAAGTGCATGCACACTATCTTTCTTCTACGACCACAAGTTATTCACCAAAACAATAAAAGTTGTTTGTCTTC
Source organism: Listronotus bonariensis (assembly GCA_014170235.1). Classification (NCBI taxonomy): domain Eukaryota; kingdom Metazoa; phylum Arthropoda; class Insecta; order Coleoptera; family Curculionidae; genus Listronotus; species Listronotus bonariensis. Next base: position 125,961 of record JACEGR010002189.1, on the reverse strand, counting down.
ACGGAAAAAATAAGAAAACAATTGAGAAAATCCCTGCATCACTCAGGTGACATATGCTTTTCCTTACCGCGATTATATTTATATACTGTTTAACAATATGTTTACATCCCAAAAATCGCTCTCCACCTCCAGTCGTTTTTATCATTGAAGAATTAAAGGTCCTCACAAAAGATCGCATGGCTTTGGCAATGTAGATCCACTAACAGCCTGATAACTCCGAACCTATTTTAAATAACAACGACGAGCGATGACAGCTTTATATTATGCTTTTGCAACACTAGTGCTGTAAAGTACTTTGCAACACTAGTGTGATATAAGGCATTTTCTATGCATGAAAACAGTGTGCTATTTACTATTTTCGGTCGTATTTTAAAAGCGCAAATTCGGTACCCTTTGAAAATCATATAAAAAAACATAAAAAAGGCCGCCTGCCATCGGATTATTTTATATAAAGGCGCCGCTATCGCTTTACAGCGACGCGCCGATACACTATGGGATAGAAATCCATTATTTTGGTCAAAAAGCAGCTTTGAAATTTTAATGACTCATGCTGTGTATTTAAAAAGTAGATACTCAAACTACATGTACGCAAAATTATAAAAGGATATGACGATTTCTATTGGAGTAATAAGAAACTTGAAAATGTATTTTAAGTAAACATAAATATACAACATTTAATCTACTTACTTTAATATTAGCCTTGTTTACTAAAAAAGTAAAAGAGTTTAAATAATAAGAGCTATTGTTGTGTTTCCGATGCAGTCTCGCGAAGTCTCGCTACTTTTGTCAAAAGATTTTTTACCTCTTTCTTTATCAGTTTTTGTACTTACAATTGCACTTTCTACTTTTGCTACATCTGAGTGTAAGGACAGATACAAGATTTTTATAATTTACAAGGTTTTCCATTTTAAAATTTAATATGTTTTGTCCTACACTGTATATCCTAAAAGATAAAAGGATTCTGATGAAAGATATGGATTCTACAGAATCTACCCAACAAAACAGTGTTTTTTATTTATTTTATACGTTAAAAAATAAAAAAGTTGGGAAGCTGTATCTCTATTACGCTTCTAAGAATAATTTAAAATTATTTTTCAGATTTGGATGGTCATATTTCGAAACTAATTGAGATAGACACATCAAATGTATTATTTTTTAAAGAATTTTAAAAAGATTTTTTGGTGGTGATATAATATTCAGGGTATTCCATTTAAAAAAATCATACCTATTGTCGTACCCTGTATATCATATGAGATAATAATCATCGGATTACTGATTGAGAATACTACCGAATTAACCAAAGAAGCTGACATTTTGGTTTATTTTGTACAATAAAAAATAATAATGTTAAGGGGGTGTAAATTTATAATAACATATAATAAGTTTTTAGGTTTCCAAAAAGCATTTGTAATAATTTATAATATTTCCAGTAAAAGCACCCCATTTTAAGTTAGATTGATAAGTTTCAGAATTTTGACCAAAAAAATTAGTTTAAAAACTAAAAACACGCTTTTATATGCAACCGAACTAAAATTAGAAAATAATTTTTCATTAAAAAAATATTGTCATTTCATAGTAAAAAGCGTGGGGTGCATTTTACTATTTTTTCATAACTTTTCCATCATAGATATTTGCAAATATAATAATTATAACATTTAATATATTTATCACCCCACGCTTTTTTACTATGAAATGACAATATTTTTTTTTAATGAAAATTATTTTCTAATTTTTAGTTCGGTTGCATATAAAAGCGTGTTTTTTTAGTTTTTTTAAACTATTAATTATTTTTCATTTTTTAGTTTCTGCTACTCTTGACAAAATGGCGAAAAATTTTTTAATGAACAAGAGTGGCAAATTTTAAAATTTTTCCAACAGATTGCAACTCACTAAAAAATTTCTTCTTCATTAAGTAGCAAAGTTTGAAATTTTGCCAACAGATGGCAATCCAGGCAATGTTTGGACCGTTGCCAATATATTGCAAACCCACTAAAAAATTTCTTCTTCATTTAATAGCAAGTTTGAAATGTTGCCAACAGATGGCAACCTAGGTGTTGTTTTTATAATTATAATGGAATTTTTTTTTCCTGGCGATCCAAAAAAAGATAACGGGATACTGTTTGCAGATTATTGCATTGTCATGTTTCCTTAATACGTGTGCAAAGTTTCAAAGAAATCGAATAGCTGGAAGTTGGTTAAAATTAGGCTCAAAGATTCCGTTACATAGCCAGATAGTTACAACCCAAGTTAATAAAAAAGCGTGTTAACGGCATTTATTAACTGTTATTGTTCATAAAAATTGAACACCAATGGTGCAACTAACCCTATATTTTTATTGTTCATAAAAATTGAACACCAATGGTGCAACTAACCAAATTGTGTAAAAACTAAAAATTTCTTCTTCATTTAATAGCAAAGTTTGAAATGTTGCCAACAGATGGCATCCTAGGTGTTGTTTTTATAATATAATGGAATTTTTTTTCCTGGCGATTCAAAAAAAGATAACGGGATACTGTTTGTAAATTATTGCATCTGTCATCGGTCCTTGACACGTGTGCAAAGTTTCAAAGAAATCGAATAGCTGGAAGTTGGTTAAAAATTAGGCTCAAAGATTCCGTTACATATACCACTCAAAAAACATGAGTATTTACAATATATTTACAAAAACTAATTACCATAAATTTAATTAAAGGCAATTGCGGCCAAATTTATCCAGTTGAACAATCTATTCTACTACCATGTATCGTTTATAAAAGTGATATTAAAAACCAGAAACGCGACAGATTCCAGCAGCCGGATCCCATAACAATAAGTGGGTATCAAAATATAAATGAAAACACTAATCACTGATGCCAAAAGTCCCAACAATACTAATCATTTGATTACGAAAACCCTTCCATCAAACACACCGCTATTTACCACTCGACCGCATCAATACCTTTATGCAAATTCCGGGGGTGAGGAATGCCTCTGCCAGATTCCTGTGGCTAATATTCATCCCCGGTTTTCTTAGTATCCCCTTAGTAATGCTCCCGTGGGGACCCGCTATCCCCAATTGGAAGACACCTTTTGCGGAAGTAGTAGAGGAGCTTGCTTGGGGACACTGATCAGATAATTTACATATTTATTAACTCCGTGGTAAATGGTTTTTAGTGGAGCTATGCGTGCATAACAATTTGCATCTAACGAATTTATAATATCCTATATTCGATGAGGATAATTTTGGGTTAAGAAGGAGGTAAATTCATTTTTATCATTTATTTATCTAATTTAGCTATTTTAATATAAAACAAATGTCTATACTTGACGGGGTGATTTAAAAATCGATCATTAAAAAGTTTAAAATAATAAAAACAAACAAATTAAAACAAACAAAAAATTCGTGTAATAACATACCGGGTGATGCATCGCCGGGCGGGTTATAGGAAATTCCATGTAATTTTTAATGGGGTCAATTATTGGCTCCCTAATTATTTTTTAGAGAAAATTGTTATTATGTCTATCGGATACTCCCTCCTTTTATGAAATTAAATTCTTCTAAAGATTAACTTAACCTTTTCTTAAATAAATAGCTATCAATGTTCCGTACTGTGAATTATTGACAAATCTTTTGTTGCATTGTGTAAAAATTATGAACATATAAAGTCAGAATCGGGATTTTTAAAATTCTTTTTTAAAGAATTCAATTGAATAAAACAAAAAAACGGCCTACTGGATTGAATCGACGCTTAACAGGGTTTTGTTTGCCAGTTAGCCAAACTACAAACCAGTCTGCCAAACTGCTGATTGGTCTGTTAAACTGCATATCGGTTGTCAAACAACGGACCAGTCTGTCCAAACAACAGGACCAGTCTGTCAAACAACAGACCAGTCTGTCAAACAACAGACCAGTCTGTCAAACAACAGACCAGTCTGTCAAACAACGGACCAGTCTGTCAAACAACGGACCAGTCTGTCAAACAACGGACCAGTCTGTCAAACAACGGACCAGTCTGTCAAACAACAGACCAGTCTGTCAAACAACAGACCAGTCTGTCAAACAACGGACCAGTCTGTCAAACAACAGACCAGTCTGTCAAACAACAGACCAGTCTGTCAAACAACAGACCAGTCTGTCAAACAACAGACCAGTCTGTCAAACAACAGACCAGTCTGTCAAACAACAGACCAGTCTGTCAAACAACAGACCAGTCTGTCAAACAACGGACCAGTCTGTCAAACAACGGACCAGTCTGTCAAACAACGGACCAGTCTGTCAAACAACGGACCAGTCTGTCAAACAACGGACCAGTCTGTCAAACAACAGACCAGTCTGTCAAACAACGGACCAGTCTGTCAAACAACGGACCAGTCTGTCAAACAACGGACCAGTCTGTCAAACAACGGACCAGTCTGTCAAACAACGGACCAGTCTGTCAAACAACGGACCAGTCTATCAAACAACAGACCAGTCTGTCAAACAACAGACCAGTCTGTCAAACAACAGACCAGTCTGTCAAACAACAGACCAGTCTGTCAAACAACAGACCAGTCTGTCAAACAACAGACCAGTCTGTCAAACAACGGACCAGTCTGTCAAACAACAGACCAGTCTGTCAAACAACAGACCAGTCTGTCAAACAACGGACCAGTCTGTCAAACAACAGACCAGTCTGTCAAACAACAGACCAGTCTGTCAAACAACAGACCAGTCTGTCAAACAGCGGACCAGTCTGTCAAACAACAGACCAGTCTGTCAAACAACAGACCAGTCTGTCAAACAACAGGACCAGTCTGTCAAACAACGGACCAGTCTGTCAAACAACGGACCAGTCTGTCAAACAACCGACCAGTCTGTCAAACAACGGACCAGTCTGTCAAACAACGGACCAGTCTGTCAAACAACGGACCAGTCTATCAAACACGGACCAGTCTGTCAACAACACATTAACGACCTTCTTTCGTTCATAGTTTTGCCGACGATAGTATCCTTCACTCAGTTTCAGGTTCCTAAACCCATCACTAAACCTGATTTGGAAAACAAACGCAGAGCGATGCAGATATCTCTTTCGCAGGATCTTAATTTAATATTGGATTGGGGCGCAAAAAATCTCGTCCATTTTAATGCATCCAAAAACACAATCATATTCCTTGTCGCGAAAAGAGTCATCAAATACCCATCCTCTACTTATAAGCGGCCAAGTTTTACAGAGCAAAGACCTTTAATCTTGTGGGCGTCACATCTGAAAGTAACCTTAACTGGCATAAACACATTGTATCTATAGCCACGGCAGCTTCAAAAAAGCTTTGATGTCTCTTTCGAGCCAAAAGTATTTTTCGCCTTCTAAATTATACAATCTATATGTGTCCCAAATCCGACCTCCCTTGGAATATTGTTCTCATATCTGAGGCATGGCGCCCCACAACCCTAAGCATTCTTGATTCTATTCAAAAAGAGCTATTCGTCTCATTAATAATCCTTTACTTACAGAAAGGTTTCCTTTCTTGCCCATCGTCGGGCTGGGCGTCGGAGATTTATCGCTTTTTTATAGGTACTTCCATGGCCTCTGCTCTGAAGAATTGTCCAGTATAGTTCCTCCACTCACGGTTCCCAACAGAGAAAGCCATGGTGCCGCTCGTATGCATCCCTATACGGTCCAACTGGACGGCCCTAAACTTCCCACTTTGTTCGTTCTTTTATCCCTAGAGTATCTAGAATATGGAACCTGCTGCCCGCGAAGGTCTTTCCTTTCCCCCAAATCTTCAAGTATTTAAATCCCGTGTCAACAAACTCCTCTTACCTCGCTTAAGACACCCACGGTACGTTAGTACTTAGGCTTTTAGCCTTCGTGGTTTGTCCAAAGATAAAAAAAAGACTGCAAGGTTAATTCGTGACTAAGTTGTGTTTCTAGGGTTAAATAATTATCCTTCGGAAATTTACTATTCATAAAATCTCGTATGTATACAAACATTTGCAGTGGCTAACCGCCTTAAATCTTGGCACACCAGGTATATTAAACCGCTCTATTTCGGTCTGTATCGCATAATTCAAACACCTTTATGCAAATCTGTGGCGCAAATTCCTGTGAAATTTCGCGGGATCTCAGACTTCCTGGATTTTGCACAATTTCCTCCATAATGCACCTGAAAAGCATTGATTCCTAACAGAATATAGAACTTGCAGACACTGCGGCGTATAAATTCACTTACAATTATTATTAAACATTTAGCTGAAAGTATACAGGGTGTCCCGGAATATGTGGGCAATTTCATGGATTCATATAAAACGCATAAAAATAATATTTTACAAGTTATTAGATTTTTTTGAGTCCCTTTACAGAGATATGTGTCTTTAAATACTTCTTAAAAAAAAAGGTTTTTTTTTAATAAATTTTATAGTACTTGGTAAGAGTATAATATTTTTTTATATGGTATGATAAATACGGAAAAAAATGTGTAAGCAATTTATATTAAAACATTGTAGCACAACGGTTGTCAAATAAATCCGGCATGCTTGTCTCTCGCGGCCGCCTTTGCTATATTTTCTTTTATGATATGCCGGTTGATGCAGCTGGTCATCGCACTATGGGATAGAAATTCATTTTTTTTGTGGTCAAAATTCTGAAATGCACTAATCTAACTTAAAATGAGGTGCTTTTTACTGGAAAATATTATAAATTATTACAAATGCTTTTTGGGAACCTAAAACTTATTATACAGGTTATTATAAATGTTAACTCCCTTAACATTATTATTTTTATTGTACAAAATAAACTAAATGTCAGCTTGTTTGGTTAATTCGGTAGTATTCTAACTCAGTAATCCGATACTATCTCATATGATATACAGGGTACGACAACAGGTATGATTTTTTTAGGTGACAACCCTGAACATATATCACCACCAAAAATAAGCTTTTAAAAATACTACATTTGATGTGTCTATCTCAATTAGTTTCTGTAATATGACCATCCAAATCTGAAAGAATAATTTTAAATTATTCTTAGAAGCGTAATAGAGATACAGCTTCCCAACTTTTTTATTTTTTAACGTATAAAATAAATAAAAACACTGTTTTGTTGGGTAGATTCTGTAGAATCCATCATCTTTCATCAGAATGCTTATCTTTTAGGATATACAGTGTAGGACAAAACATATTAAATTTTAAAATGGAAAACCTTGTAAATTATAAAAAAATCTTGTATCTGTCCTTACACTCAGAAGTAGCAAAAAGTAGGAAGGCAATTGTAAGTACAAAAACTGATAAAGAAAAAGGTAAAAAAATCTTTGAGCAAAAGTAGTGAGACTTCGCGAGACTGCATCGGAACACTACAACAATAGCTCTTATTATTTAAACTCTTTTACTTTTTTAGTAAACAAGGCTAATAATAAACTAAGCAGATTAAATGTTGTATATCTTATGTTTACTTTAAAATACATTTTAAGTTTCCTATTACCCCAATAGAAGTCGTCATATCCTTTTATAATTTTGCGTACATGTAGTTTGGAGTGTCTACTTTGAAATACACAGCATGAGCCATTAAAATTTCAAAGTTTGCTTTTTGGCCAAAACAATGGTTTCTATCCATAGTGTATCGGCGCGTCGCTGCAACTTCCTTATTTTAAATGGAACACCCTATATATTATTTATTTTTTAGATTCTGCGTAAAATTCTAAACATAATATATGTATAATGTTCTATACCTAAGTCAACCGTTTTGACTTAATTTAAATTTTATGTCAAAAATGACGTTTGCAAGCCATTACATAACCATAAATTTCTTCTAAACAAAAGCCTTTAATATGAGTTGGGGTTGGGTTTCTCGTAGAGAAAGAACTATTTTAGTAGACTGTATTAATATTTTGACAATTAATAAATACAAAGTGGTCAAAAATAATCGTTAAAACATATAACGACAAAAACCTTAAAAGTCAATTTTTTTAAATGGAAACCCCTATCTTTTTTACCTTATCCTATTAAGCATCAAAAATAAGGATAAGTTTGTATAAGGATGTCTATTCCAAAATTTATAGTTTTTGAACTATTAACGAATTTAATATTATCTATTCTAACAATGCTTTTAAGTACGGCTTAGTTTGGCTTCTAGTTGGCCTTGACAACAAAATGCAGCGTCACAGCCAACTACCCGTACCTACCGTACTTAAATGCATTATTAGAATAAATAAATATTAAATCGTTAATATTTCGAAAACTATAAATTTTTGGAATAGACATCCTTACTACAAACTTACCTTTATTTTTAATGCCTAATAGGATAAGGTAATAAAAGATAAGGGTTTCCATTTGAAAAAATTGACTTTTAAGGTTTTGTCGTATAATTTTTAACGAATATTTTTGACCACTCTGTATTTATTAATTGTAAAAATATTAATACAGTCTACTAAAGAAGTTCTTTCTTTACAAGGAACCCAACCCCAACTCATATTAAAGGCTTTTGTTTAGAAGAAATTGATGGTTATGTAATGGCTTGCAAACGTCATTTTTGACATAAAATTTAAAATAAGTCAAAACGGTTGGACTTAGGTATAGAACATTATACATAAATTATGTTTAAAATTTTACGCAGAATCTAAAAAATAAATAATATATAGGGTGTTCCATTTAAAATAAGGAAGTTGACATTAACTTCCGGTATAACCGGAAGTGGTAGAGCTGTCAAAATATTTTAGTTGTATGTCCCCCACTGACTTTATAATGTTACCAAATTTTCAAAATTTTCCAAAGCGTACTTTTCGAGAAATCGAACCTCTCCTACTATGAGAAAGACAAGCGAATTTTTCCGTTTCGACAGGAAAACAGCAGCACGCTGCCGACTATTTTTATGGCAACACAATTTCACTTAACACTTTGGCTTTATTGCTTATTTTTACCTAACCAATTAACCTACGACTTTCGAAACTCGTATAAAGCAATATATTTTAGAAATATTCTCGGCAAACTATGTTAAACAAGCTATTTTATTAACAAGTTAGATACTTAATTAAAACAAATGACGTTAGTACACCCTGGTGCAGCAGTTAAAGAGACAAAGTAGATAACATCCATTTTGTTTTAACTTTTAGTAGAAAATACTTATTAACGGTGTTTTGTTTTCTTTGTAATTTATTAAGTTGCAGAAAGGATGAAGTATTTCAAAATTTTCAATAATTACTAAACAATTTTGTGTTTAGGGTTAAAACGACTTCATGCATAGAAAAATGCGCCAGGATCACACTAGTAAGCTGCGGAAGTACTTTACGAGCACTAGTGTTGCAAAGTACTTTACAACACTGGTGTGATACATATTATGATGTCATTCCTAAAAACTGCTGCATTGGTTTTGCAAGGACTATGTTTATTGTAGCATTGTGCAGAAAAAAACTTTTTATTTACCTTAAAACGGTAGGACCCAAATTAGCGAAAATCATCTTATTTTATATTTATTAAAATTTACGAAAAATAAAAACATAAAACAAAAATAGACATAACCACAAAAACAACTTTCACTGACTGGCACAGTGTTGTCAGGTAAGTAGATCAAATTAAAAATCTCCCTTCTACCTTTGAGCACGTACTTTATAGAGGCAGCCTTGCCGCTTGGACCGTTCGACCTAAAGCGCCAGAGAAAAAAAGCCTATAGATCAAATTCCTTCCTCTCTTTCTTCGTGTACTCAAACAACTAGTTAAATCTTTTTTTAAATCCCTAATTAAACCTAAGGCTAATACACACTTTATGAATCCACTTTCTTTATCCATTCATAAATAGAATCAGACCCTTCCGACGTTGCCAAATGCTTTCCATATTTTGCATGGTAACTGACGTTTGGTAGTCGTTTTTCCTTACCTTTAGGACTTTAGGTTATGCATTTACAATTTTCATATTTTTTATATTTTTTCTTAAAAATATGAGGAAAAACTGTTATTTTTACTTAATTTTATATGTGATGTTCAGTTTCATTAACTCGTTTTACCAATTTTACCCCACCCAGCACCCCTTTTCACTCCCCGGTCCCGTAAGTTTATTTACTGATATTTTTTAAAAACGGAATATTTTGATATGCACCACTTACGTTTTATTTAGAAGAGTGTCTAAAATATGTAAGAATCGATAATTTTTAAAAAACACTTATAATAGCCGAAAACCGTATTAAACTATTAGCGTTATTACCTAACAAACCATACAATTTTTATTAAGTGAGGGCCTTTTTAAATTCCAAAATGATAAAAGTTATATAATGCTTCTAGGTAGGTGATTTTCGATGTAAAAATATTGTCAAAACAGTATAATATAGCAGTGAGGAAAAGTATATATCAGCACTAGTGTTGCAAAGTAAATATCAACCCTAGTGTTGCAAAGTTCTCAATTGTTTTTATTTTTTCTGAACAGACAAACTTTAATTTATTTATTTTGGTGAATAATTTGTGGTCGTAGGAAAAATAGTGTACAGTACTCGTGTGAAAATGACTTTCTTACACTGTGGGTTTGTCGCACTCGGCTAACGCCCGTGCTACAATATTCCCACCTCGTGTGAAATTAGTCATTTTCCACACTTGTAATGTAATATACTGAAATAATTATAACACGTTTAATATATTAAGCACCCCACGCTTTGTATTCTGAAGTGAATTATTCTGTTATTATCTTAAATTTTATTATATTTCTATTTTGAGGTATATAATTATTATTCATTGTTTGACCTTTTATCGCGGGAATACAAACTCTTTGTAATGAAAAAAATTATTCTCTAATTCTTTAGTTCGATTGTATAGCGTAAAGCGCGTTTCTAGCTTTAAACTATTATTTATTTTTCATTTTTTTAGTTCGATATATCAATTAGTTTTCAGGACATGTGATATTGAAATGTTTCACGAACCATTTCGTGATCTAATCATTTCATTTAAAGCTTCACTGTTGCATGGGGTTTCAGAACGCAACTACTCCGGAACAAGTTTCTGTCCGCCTTATGCTGAGAGTACGTCCGAAACTGCACGCATGCGCAGATCGCGCACTAGCTCTTTCTCTGTTACTCTCTTACAGAAAATCTATAAAGGAATTATTTATCCTGGCGATCCTAATCAGGATAACGGGATACTGTTTGCAGATTATTGCATTGTCATGTGTCCTTGATACGTGCAAAGTTTAAAAGAAATCGAATCGCTGGAAGTTGGTGAAAATTAAGCTTAAAGATTCCGTTACATACATACATACGTGTTAAAAATAATACATTTTAAACCAAAAACATTTATCTAGCTGTTTTATTAATAGAAAAGTACATTAGAGAAACAAATAACGGTAGATCTCTCCGTAGCAGCTTAATAAAAAAGTACACGACATTTATTTTATTTAACCTTTTGGGAGAAAAATACCCCACTAACGATGTTTGGTTTTTCCTGTTTCTTTTGTTATTTAATTATAAGCAAAAAGCACGGTCCATTAAAAATTTTTAATTTTTAAAAGCACGAATTTTTGTGAAATTAAAAAAGGTACTCTTAATTATACAGGGGTTAAATAAGTATGCTAATTTTATTTAAGAAGCAAGTACTTTTAAGAAAAAAAAACTACATTTAAAGATGGGTATACATATTTTTTCAGTTCCATATTTAAAAATATATACGGGTGACAAACGAAATTACTATCCAGCAATTTATTTTCTTCAGTGCAATCGTATAGTTTTTAAATTTATGGGACGTTATATTGTATCACTAGATGCCAATTTTAGATATAATAGCATCTGTGTATTACTTCCGGTTTAACTGGAAGTAATATAAACTTTGATATTTTAAATGAAACACCCTGTATGTTTTAGGATTTGAATTCTATAGGTCATTCCTGATATAAAACCTTTAATATATTCATAACCTAATCTTTTGGTTTTGGAGAAAATGGCGTTGAAAATGTCCAAACGACAACACATTATGCAGTTTTATGGGAAAACAAATGAACATAACAAAAATTTAAAATGCTTAAAATAGTTCCTTTAAAGACTCTACCTTTAGAGACCATTATAATACTACTCGGTTTAGCCGGAAGTGCTGTAAAATTTGAACTTCCAAGTATGATAACCCTGTTAATTTTAATGGAACACTCTATATATTTTTTAAGATTTAAATTCTTTAAGCTATTCCTGATAGAAACCTATGATATACCATAACCTATCTTTTTAAGTTTTAGAGAAAACGGAGTTCTGAAAAGGTCCGAACGACCTCACAATAAACAGGTTCATGGATATTGTGTCGTCGTCTGGACCTTTTCAAACGCAGTTTTCCCTAAAACTAAAAAAGATAGGTTATGGGTATATTATAGATTTTATATCAGGAATAGCTTAAAGAATTTAAATCTTAAAAATATATAGGGTGTTCCATTAAAATTACCAGGGTTATCATACTTAGAAGTTCAAATTTTACAGCACTTCCGGTTAAACAGGAAGTAATTTTATAGTGGTCTCTAAAGGCAGAGTCTTTAAAAGAACTATTTTTAGCATTTTAAATTTTTGTTATGTTCATTTGTTTTTCCATAAAACTGCATATTGTGCTGTCCTTTAGACATTTTCAAACGCCATTTTCTCCAAAACCAAAAAAGTTAGGTTATGGATATATTAAAGGTTTTATATCAGGAATGACCTGTAGAAATCTCAAAATATACAGGGAGTTCTATTTAAAATATCAAAGTTTCACCCTAAGCATTCTTGATTCCATCCAAAGAAGAGCTATTCCTCTCATTAATAGTCCTTCACTTATAAACTATCCATCTATCTATCTATCTATCTATGTAACGGAATCTTTGAGCCTAATTTTTACCAACTTCCAGCTATTCGATTTCTTTGAAACTTGCACGTATCAAGGACCCATGACAATGCAATAATCTGCAAACAGTATCCCGTTATCCTGGTTAGGATCGCCAGGATAAAAAAATTCCTTTATATTATAAAAACATCACCTGTGTTGCCATCTTTTGGCAACATCCCAAACTTCTCTCAGGAACTTTAAAGAAAACACGCTTTTATTAGCTACTCTTGACAAAATGGCAGAAGGAATTTTTAGTGAATAAACTGGAGCATTTTTCATACATACATACATACATGCATATCGAACTAAAAATGAAAAATAAATAATAGTTTAAAACTAAAAAACACAGCTTTTATATGCAACCGAACTAAAAATTAGAAAATAATTTTTCATTAAAAAAGATTGTACATTTCCAGAGTAAAAAGCAGTGGGGTGCATTTTACTATTTTTTCATAACTTTTCCCTCATAGATATTGGCAAATATAATAATTATAACATTTAATATATTAAGCACCCCACGCTTTTTACTCTGAAGTGACAATCTTTTTTAATGAAAAATTATTTTCTAATTTTTTAGTTCAGGTTGCATATAAAAGCGTGTTTTTTTAGTTTTTTTAAACTCTTTTATTAACTGGGGTTGTAACTATCTATCAATCTATCCATCTGGCTGCCTATGTAACGGAATCTTTGAGCCTAATTTTAAACCTAACTTCCAGCTATTCGATTTCTTTGAAACTTTGCACACGTATTAAGTGAAACATGACAATGCAATAAATCTGCAAACAGTATCCCGTTATCTTTTTTGGATCGCCAGGGAAAAAATTCCATTATATTATAAACAACAACACCTAGGATGCCATCTGTTGGCAACATTTCAAACTTTGCTATTAAATGAAGAAGGACGAAATTTTTAGTTTTTACACAATTTGGTTAGTTATTGCACCATTGGTGTTCCTGAAATTTTTATGAACAATAAAAATTAATAAGTTCTTTTTACACAATTGGGTTAGTTCCACCATTGGTGTTCAATTTATATGCACAATAACAGTTAATAAGAAATGCCGTTAACACGCTTTTTTATTAACTTGGGTTGTAACTATCTGCCATGTGAACGGAATCTTTGAGCCTAATTTTTTAACCAACTTCCAGCTATTCGATTTCTTTTGAAACTTTGGCATCCACGTATTAAGTGAAACATGACAATGCAATAATCTGCAAACAGTATCCCGTTATCTTTTTGGATCGCCAGGAAAAAAATTCCATTATATTATAAAAACAACACCTAGGTTGCCATCTGGTTGGCAACATTTCAAACTTTGCTATTAAATGAAGAAGAAATTTTTTAGTGGGTTGCAATATATTGGCAACGGTCCAAACATTGCCTGGGATTTTGCCATCTGTTGGGCAAAATTTCAAACTTTGCTACTTAATGAAGAAGACATTTTTTAGTGAGCTGCAATCTGCTGGAAAAAGTACCTAAAATTTGCCACTCTTAGTTCATTAAAAAAATTTTTTTCGCCATTTTGTCAAGAGTAGCAGAAAAACTAAAAATGAAACATAATTAATAGTTTAAAAAACTAAAAACACGCTTTTATGTGCAACCGAACTAAAAATTGTAGAAAATAATTTTTCATTAAAAAAATATTGTCATTTCATAGTAAAAAGCGTGGGGTGATAAATATATTAAATGTTATAATTATTATATTTGCAAATATCTATGATGGAAAAAGTTATGAAAAAATAGTAAAAGGCACCCCACGCTTTTTACTATGAAATGACAATATTTTTTTAATGAAAATTATTTTCTAAAAAACACGCTTTTATATGCAACCGAACTAAAAATTAGAAAAATAATTCTTCATAAAAAAAAATATTGTCACTTCATAGCAAAAAGCGTAGGGTGCATTTACAATTTTTTCATAACTTTTCCCTCATAGATATTGGCAAATATAATAATTATAACATTTAATATATTAAGCACCCCACGCTTTTTATTCTGAAGTGACAACTCTTTTTAATGAAAAATTATTTTTCTAATTTTTAGTTCGGTTAGTAAAGATAAAAGCGATGTTTTTTAGTTTTTAAACTATTATTTATTAAAATATAAAGGTACTTTAGCCTTGGTCATTTTTCATATTTTTAGTTATGGCCCTGTATATTACCAATCGGGTTAAAATTTTTGTGTTTATCATCTTTAGAACATGTAAATCAACTTTTCCGAAAGGCCAGTTTAGAAATTCCAGTCAATTTGTCCTCTTGTAACACTTATCCTGAGACACACAATATGCTATAGAAGAAAACTTTTAAAAAATAAACTGTGCAAGGCCGGAGCTGTCTTTATGTAGAAAAATAAGTTTCGGGATCTCTTTTTGTGTTTTCTTGCAGGTCTAAAAACAGAAAACAACAAAGACTTGCCACCGTGAAATTGAAAAGCAGACGGGACATAATTTTCAAAAAAAGTTTTGACAAAGAACAGAATTCTTAGAAACATATGCAAGAATAACAAAACACAAAAGTGTGAGGTTAAAAATATTTGCTATTTCATATTCTTTTTTTTACGTCCTTTTTTATTATCGAGTCGACGCTAGTTTTTTTAGTAAAATGTTTTTGCCAATTACTAATGTTTTTAAAATGTTAGTAGGTAATATTTTGTCACTAATTATTAATATTTTTAAAACAATTGGTAATATGGTTTACTACTTAATTCAAGAAAAATAACCGAACACCTTGTACATACATAAACTCTTTCTCTTTCTTTTGACGTTGATTAAAAACACTATAAATAGAAATAATATCCTTATTTAGGACGCCACTGACTCTTAAGATATTTGTTTTCCTAAACCAGAGATGACAAGCAGGACAAAACCACCTGCTTCCAGCAACGTACCTAAATTAAATATTTACAGCCTCTCTCGACAATACCATTTGTTTCACACATTGGCACAATTTTTCACAATTAAGATGGCTTTCTCGGTGTTTTCCTTGTTTTTGTTTTTGCAGTATACAAAAAAATAGCTAAAATTTAAAAGGAATATCATCGATGGGAAACTTGGAAACCATAAGAGATATTAAAAATCTGATACCCCATCCTCGAGCTCTTTTTGGAGAAAACATTTATGGTAAAACAGATCATCGCTATCGCGAAGCGTTTCAGAGATACAGGGTGATTCTCGATTTTTTCACTTTTGAAAAGGTCCTGTAGCTTTGTTGTTATTACAGATACGAGAAAACTAATTGCACATTATACAAGACACTTTTTTCCGTAGAATCCAGTGGCGTAGCCAAAAAATTTTTTGAGCTGTCATTTTTGACATATGACCCAAACATGTTTTTTTTTATTAGGGACACCCTATAAATGATTAGGTAATTAAATTGTTTGTTTTTTTCTGATTAAAATAATATATCATAGTAGGTGGTTTAATAAATTTTTTACGTCAAATATTGGAAAAATTATGATTTTAAAGACGCATTGCGGCTTCTATCTGTTTTTTAAATTGTTTTATATTTTTGTTTTAAAAAGGAATCTGTCATCCCTTAGCTCAGGAGACATTTCCGTAGAAAAAAAACAAAAATTAGTTTACAACGACAATAATAAAACAAGTTATATTAATTAAACTTTATCAAGCTTATCAAGTATTTTGATTTTTTATATTTTTTTATTTTTTATGAATTCTCCATGTCAACTTTTACCAACAGAGCAAAAAGAAAACAAAAAAAAATTAAGTCTAGAGAAAATCGGTAATTTGACACACCCTGTATATCCTTGATTTTTGCTATACAATCATTATCCATACTAATACAGTACCAAAATTGTTTTGCTTCAAATTCATAAACAAGGACGCTATGCATTTTTAAATTTAAAACATACTAAAAATAATTATTTTTAATTTTTTGGGACACACTGTATTATTTAATATATATAATAATATTCTTCCTTATCATATATATTATCCACCATAATTTCATCCTTATATATTCATAAATAAAATTGTAGGAAATTTCTTAAAGTTGTAAAATAAAAAAAATCATTTTAATTTTTTGAGACACCGTGTATCATTTTATTATGCGTATTAATAATCTTCTACATCATATATATTATTTACCAAAATTTCATACTTATATGTTTTTTTATCAATAAAGTGGTAGGAAATTTTTAAATTTCCTAAAAATAAAAAAATGCGGTCGTTAAAAGCAATAATTTTTCCAATATTTGACGTAGAAATTTATTAAACCACCTACTATGATATATTATTTTAATCAGAAAAAAACAAGCAATTAATTACCCTAATCATTTATAGGTGTCCCTATAAAAAACATGTTTGGGTCATATGTCAAAATGACAGCTCAAAAACATTTTTGGCTCACGCCACTGATTCTACCTGGAGAAAAGTGTCTTTATAATGTGCAATTACAAACCACACTCCTGAAGAAAAAAACCGGAAAAAAACTTTTGTTAAAATTCAATCTTAAATAACTTTTAATTTTTTGGCCGATTTCATTTACGTTTTTGTTCAGTGGCAGCTTCTTTCCTCAAAATTATTATTTAATTTTGGGGATTGCAAAAAGGTTTTTATAGTGTGAACACCTAGTATAAAAAAAGTATTCATTTTGGAAAATTTAAAAAAATTTATACATTTTGGGAATTATAAAATAAGTATCCATTTTAATTACGTTACATAACATTGGAAAATTTGCTAAATAAAGAAAGACGTGAGGTGTCAAGGTTTTAAAACTAAAAATTAAACAATTTTCTAGGTTACCCTTTTATTAATTAAAACATTAAACAAGGTGGGTCGCGTAGAACTGACCATCAAACACTGACAAATTTATTAAAAAAGAACACAATTTAAAGAAAAAAAGATACTAAAAGAAGTGAGATAGTAGGAGTAGTAAGGGTAGTAGAGGTGAAGTCAAGTAAAAAGTTAAAGTTTTAGTTGCTCCTGTACGGGCTACCCCTAGTGGGGGGTATGCCCGTACTAAATTAGTTAGTTAAATAATTCCTGTAGTCTTATAATGAAAGGAAGAAACTCGTGAGGTCTTTCCTTCCCCCCAAATCTTCAAGTATTTAAGTCCCATGTCAACAAACTCCCTCTTACCTCGCTTAAGACACCCACGGTACTGTTAGTATTTAGGCTTTTAAGTCTTCGTGGTTTGTCCAAAGATTAAAAAAGAACAGTAGAAGCTACTGAAACAAGAAATATATCGGTTTTTAAGTTGACTCAATCAACGAAAGAGACAGAAGAATCAGATGACGAGGTTGGGGATGATGATAAGGATGATTAACCATTACTCACTCTATTACGTGGTCCATTCTAACTCTGACTAGTTTAAAAAAAACGTTTGTGTTTGTTTTTTAATATATTTTTACAGTTTTGAAATAAAAATAAACTTGTATTATAGAAGGAACAGTTTCAAAATGTAAATTCGGTGCTCTTTGATAAGAAAAAAATCACAAAAAGTTTAAAGCAAATAAATCGGCATGCTTGACTTCGCGGCCGCCTTTGCTATATTTCTTTTATGATATGCCGGTTGATGCATCAGCTGGTCATCGCACTATGGGATAGAAATTAATTTTTTTGGTCAAAATTCTGAAACTTACCAATCTAACTTAAAATGGGGTGCTTTTTACTGGAAAAATATTATAAATTATTACAAATGCTTTTGGAAACCTAAAACTTATTATATGTTTATAAATTTACACCCCCTTAACATTATTATTTTTTATTGTACAAAATAAACTAAAATGTCAGCCTCTTTGGTTAATTCGGTAGTATTCTAATCAGTAATCCGATGATTATTATCTCATATGATATACAGGGTACGACAATAGGTATGATTTTTTTAAATGGAATACCCTGAATATTATATCACCACCAAAAAATCTTTTTAAAATGCTTTAAAAAATACTACATTTGATGTGTCTATCTCAATTAGTTTCGGAAAGATGACCATCCAAATCTGAAAAATAATTTTAAATTATTCTTAGAAGCGTAATAGAGATACAGCTTCCCAACTTTTTTATTTTTTAACGTATAAAATAAATAAAAACACTGTTTTGTTGGGTAGATTCTGTAGAATCCATATCTTTCATCAGAATGCTTTTATCTTTTAGGATATACAGTGTAGGACAAAACATATTAAATTTTAAAATGGAAAACCTTGTAAATTATAAAAAAATCTTGTATCTGTCCTTACACTCAGAAGTAGCAAAAAGTAGAAAGGCAATTGTAAGTACAAAAACTGATAAAGAAAGAGGTAAAAAATCTTTGACAAAAGTAGCGAGACTTCGTGAGACTGCATCGGAAACACAACAATAGCTCTTATTATTTAAACTCTTTTACTTTTTTAGTAAACAAGGCTAATATTAAACTAAGTAGATTAAATGTTGTATATTTATGTTTACTTAAAATACATTTTCAAGTTTCTTATTACCCCAATAGAAGTCGTCATATCCTTTTATAATTTTGCGTACATGTAGTTTGAGTATCTACTTTGAAATACACAGCATGAGCCATTAAAATTTCAAAGTTGCTTTTTGGCCAAAATAATGGATTTCTATCCCATAGTTTATCGGCGCGTCGCTGTAAAGGATAGCGGCCTTTTTTATGTTTTTGTATTATTTTCAAAGGGTACCGAATTTGCGCTTTTAAAATGTTCTTACTATACTTAAAAAGCTGTTTTTATTTTTACAAGTTACCAATGATACCGGTAGTATTACGTAATATTATCGATAATTCTACGTCCCTATGCATACGTATTCATTTTTAACACGCTTTTATTAACTTGGGTTGTAACTATCTATCTATGTAACGGAATCTTTGAGCCTAATTTTAACCAACTTCCAGCTATTCGATTTCTTTGAAACTTTGCACACGTGTCAAGGACCGATGAAGATGCAATAATTTAAAAACAGTATCCCGTTATCTTTTTTGGATCGCCAGGAAAAAAAAATTCCATTATATTATAAAAACAACACCTAGGATGCCATCTGTTGGCAACATTTCAAACTTTGCTATTAAATGAAGAAGAAATTTTTTAGTTTTTACACAATTTGGTTAGTTGCACCATTGGTGTTCAATTTTTATGAACAATAAAAATTAATAAGTTCTTTTACACAATTGGGTTAGTTGCACCATTGGTGTTCAATTTTTTATGAACAATAACAGTTAATAAATGCCGTTAACACGCTTTTTTATTAACTTGGGTTGTAACTATCTGGCTATGTAACGGAATCTTTGAGCCTAATTTTAACCAACTTCCAGCTATTCGATTTCTTTGAAACTTTGCACACGTATTAAGGAAACATGACAATGCAATAATCTGCAAACAGTATCCCGTTATCTTTTTTGGATCGCCAGGAAAAAAATTCCATTATATTATAAAAACAACACCTAGGTTGCCATCTGTTGGCAACATTTCAAACTTTGCTATTAAATGAAGAAGAAATTTTTTAGTGGGTTGCAATATATTGGCAACAGTCCAAACATTGCCTGGATTGCCATCTGTTGGCAAAATTTCAAACTTTGCTACTTAATGAAGAAGAAATTTTTTAGTGAGTTGCAATCTGTTGGAAAAATTTTAAAATTTGCCACTCTTGTTCATTAAAAAATTTTTTCGCCATTTTGTCAAGAGTAGCAGAAACTAAAAAATGAAAAATAATTAATAGTTTAAAAAAACTAAAAAAACACGCTTTTATATGCAACCGAACTAAAAATTAGAAAATAATTTTTCATTAAAAAAAATATTGTCATTTCATAGTAAAAAGCGTGGGGTGATAAATATATTAAATGTTATAATTATTATATTTGCAAATATCTATGATGGAAAAGTTATGAAAAAATAGTAAAATGCACCCCACGCTTTTTACTATGAAATGACAATATTTTTTTAATGAAAAATTATTTTCTAATTTTTAGTTCGGTTGCATATAAAAGCGTGTTTTTTAGTTTTTTAAACTATTAATTATTATATCTTTAAAAAGTAAAAAGAGTTATAGAAAAAATTACTCTTGAGAACCATCAGGTATGTTTAAAAAAAATATATTAATGTTCTTTTTTCTTTTGTTTTAGGTAAGTTCCATTGACAGCTATTTGGTTAACATAATTTTAAAGCGTGAGGGTAAGTCAAACTTCACCTTGCAGCAAAAAATTGAGTTACTAATTTATTTTAAATTATAAAATGTTAAAGGCGTAACATATAGGTACTGCTTTTTTATTTTTGCCAAAATTTAAATAAATAAAACAAAACAAAAAACAGATTATTTATTTTGATAAAAAAACGCATTAAAAAAAAAAGGATTACGTTAGTGTATAAGCTTAATCGTTTGTAACTTGTCAAAACTGGGTGACATAATTGGTTAAACACCTAAAAACTGGGCACCCATGGTACATTATTGGGTTTTATATAAACCCTGGTGTGCTGAGAAAGATACAAAAATAAGTGACCTATACTCTATTTTTTTGCAAGAGATAGCAATAAAAATGTATCGGGACGGTTAGAAGGTTGTAAACCAGAGGCGCACCAGTCTCTGTGCAAAGAACAGGTAGAAATACACCGAATTGCGTTAAATAAGGATAATAAATTTTACATATATTTTAGTATCTTTCCGTATGTGCAACTGAGTGGTTATAAATTGTTAGAGTATTGTTCAAAGTATTACAGTATTGTAAAAATGGCTTCTCCGCAGAAACGCGCATGTCTCGGCCATTTAACTGTAAACAAAAAGCAGATTGTTAAAAACGTATTCGACTATACAGGGTGCGGCAGAATGGACTCCCACATTAAGTAAAATAAAAAGTCTACTATAAAATATGAAGCTAAACTTTTATTATTTTTATAAAGAGCACACTTTAAGGTTTTTTAAACTATGTTCTCAAAATTATATCGTGCAAGTGACGGCCGTTAACAGCGACACACATGCGAAGGCGTTCCTAGAAGTTCCGCATCACTTTTATCACCATGTGTTGAGGAATAGCAGCAGTTTCATCTCGGATCGCTGTCTTGATTTAGGAAAGTCAAGAACCAGTTGCCCTTAAGTTAGCAACCCATTTAAAAATTGTTTTCCGGTCTGGAACAGAGGCATTCGAAGGCAGGCACCGCGTACAAAATGCTCTTTTCGATGCGGTGACACATTCGTCATTTTTGAATAATAGCTCAATAACAAATCCACGTTGGTCACCAGACCAAGACATAGCGCCATAGTGCAACAAACCTTATCAATCGCCCAAGCGAATGTGACCATCCCCACCAATGTCCAACTCCCATTACCGATGTTCTAGCCTGATGAAATGTGGGGAGTTCATTCTGACGCACCCTGTATTGGAAATGATCAAAACTCGAACTGCGAGACTAAACCCCATAAAACTTATATGGGTCAAAGTGAAAGGGTGAAGTAGCCAGAAATAATACTACGTTTAAACTAGTAGATATAAAAAAACTATTTCAAATTGCCATATCTAATGCTCCCCAGAAAACTGGAAAAAATGTGTCGAACATGTATTAGAAGTAGAAAATAAAATGTGATCTTTGGATAAATAGTAGATACAACTGTTGAACCTCTAATTATACAAGTAGACTCATATGACTCAAGTAGTGATAGTATGTCAGATATGGAAGCATGTGAATAACTAGATGTAGAATATGTAGCATATTTAATTAGGTATAGATTATATTTTAAATAATTATTTTTTGACTATGCATTTTTAATGTGTATTATTTTCTTAATAAAATGGTTATTATTAACTATAATTATACCAACTGTACAATATTGATATACTATAAATTTTAAAATAAATTTTTACATATAAAAAAACAAGATTTTCATTTTACCTAAACTGTTTAAACAGGGTAAGTTCCCAAAATAAACTCAAGCGCACCGCCACTGTCAAGGTTTTATCACATTATTCCCACGTAAATACGGGTAAACATCTGTTATTTCTTTGTATTTGACCCAAGAGGTTGACGAATTTTAGAGCGGGGTCTGCCGGCCTAAAATTTTGATGCCTTATCAGTACATTACAGGTAGAATTGAAGAAAAATATTTATACTCGGACTAACACAGAAAGCGAATTGCCATAAAATTAAATGATTTATTACTATCATTAATCAAATTTCGTATAAGATAAAAAAATATCATTGGGTCGTAATTTTAATTTACGTCGTAAAGAACTGCGAGAACCTTTTTATTTTATTTTTTGTTTAAACCTTGAAAAGCTGTTAAATTTTTACGCTAATTTTCATACACATGTCACTTAAATTGGATGTTGCATGTAACCATCCTTGTAACAAAACCGTTTAACATAATTGCTTTTTTTTTTATATATTTATTTGGATATAATATCATAAGCGGTGAAAATTTTGCTGGCAAAATATTTCGATTGTATGAAGGTCTGTTGCTCGGCAATTTCTGTAAATGACATTTTACAACAAAATCACGAGCCATCCAAACGAAGTGGTTTTGATTAAATGTCACTGAAATGTCATAAGTAAAATCAACAACAAGCAATAAACTTGAACAAGATAAAACGAAACATTTTGCCTAAAAATGTTTTTCTCTGCATCGTATTTGACGAGACTACTTCACCAAGAACTACAAGGAAGTATTTAACAATTAATTTACAGCATAAATCAACAACAGTTTTTTGGGACCTTTTTAACACGCTTTTTATTAGCTTGGGTTGTATGTATGTATGTATGTATGTAACGGAATCTTTAAGCTTAATTTTCACCAACTTCCAGCGATTCGATTTCTTTGAAACTTTGCACACGTATCAAGGACCCATGACAATGCAATAATCTGCAAACAGTATCCCGTTATCCTGATTAGGATCGCCAGGATAAATAAATTCCTTTATAGATTTTCTGTAGGAGAGTAACAGAGAAAGAGCTAGTGCGCGATCTGCGCATGCGTGCAGTTTCGGACGTACTCTCAGCATAAGGCTGACAGAAACTTGTTCGGAGTAGTTGCGTTCTGAAACCCCATGCAACAGTGAAGCTTTAAATGAAATGATTAGATTACGAAATAGTTCGTGAAACATTTCAATATCACATGTCCGCAGAAAACTAATTGATATATCGAACTAAAAAATGAAAAATTAATAATAGTTTAAAAAAACTAAAAAACACGCTTTTATATGCAACCGAACTAAAAATTAGAAAATAATTTTTCATTACAAAGAGTTTGTATTACAGTAATAAAGGTCAAACAATGAATCATAATTATATACCTCAAAAATAGAATTATAATAAAATTTAAGATAATAACAAGAATAATTCACTTCAGAATAAAAGCGTGGGGTGCTTAATATATTAAATGTTATAATTATTTCATTTGTAAATATCTATGAGGGAAAAGTTATGAAAATATAATATATTAATGCACTCCACGCTTTTTACTCTGAAGTGAATTATTCTGTTATTATCTTAAATTTTATTATAATTCTATTTTGAGGTATATAATTATGATTCATTGTTTGACCTTTTATTACTGTAATACAAACTCTTTGTAATGAAAAATTATTTTCTAACTTTTAGTTAGTAGAAGCAGGTAGAGACATATATGTTCTTAACAAGGAGATTGTCAGACGTAACCTGATACCTTGGACGCCCCTTACTTTTGCACTAAAAATAACTGATAATCTGGTTGTTTGACATTACTTTTGCGTAAAATTATTTTACTGGTAAAATATACACCCTTAGGTATCATAATCAGTAGAGGCGCGTTCAAGGAATCAGTTCACGTCTGGTAGCCTCGTTAAAAACTTATTTAATGAGTTACATTATAATAAAATAAATTTTGACTAAAAGCCCTTGAACCCGTGTATGGGAGTTGCAACCTTTTCTATAAGCCTTTTAAATTTTCTATATAACCCAAGTAAAAGAATAAATAAATAAATAAATATTAAATATTTCATTTATTGTTGAGTAATATTAATTCCCATTATATTATTGCAGAGCAGAAAATAGCTCTTGCTGTAATATACGGGTGATCCAGGAATTCACGCGATCAGAATTTACTGTGGGCAGTCTGCTTACGAAGGATGCCAATGCATCAAACTTTACAGAGAGCATTGACAGTTTTTCAAAAACTTTAAAATTAACGGATGATACAGGATGTTTAAGAAAAACATTTTTGGATACTTTTCTAATAACTTTTTTTCCTTGTCTACTCATATTCAATAAATTTTGTATATATATACTAGTATTTTTTTGTATTTGCCCTATTCATTTTAGTTGCCAGTAGTTACATGCCAAAGGCCTAAACTATTTTTCATTTTATGAAAAAATGACATAGAACTTTTTGTTTCAAGCTTTTTATATATTTGGATATAAAATTATTTATTTTTTTTATTTTTGGACAAACAACGAAGGCTAAAAGCCTAAATACTAACATGTACCGTGGGTGTCTTAAGCGAGGTAGAGGGAGTTTGTTGACATGGGACTTAAATACTTGAAGATTTGAGGGGCAGGAAAGACCTCCGCGGGCAGCAGGTTCCACAATCTAGAAACTCTAGGGATAAAAGAACGAACAAAGTGGGAAGTTCGGGGCCTGTCCAGTTGGATCTTATAGGCATGCATGATTTTCTCTGTTGGGAACCGTGAGTGGAGGAACTATACTGGACAATTCTTCAGACCAGAAGCTATGGAAGTACCTATAAAAAAGCGATAATTTCCCCAAAGCCCGATGATGGGCAAAATAGAGAAGCCTTTCTGTAAGTGAAAGATCATTAATGAGACGAATAGCTCTTTTTTGAATGGAATCAAGAATGCTGAGGGTTGTGGGGGACGCCATGCCCCAGATATGAGAACAATATTCCAAGGGAGGTCGGATTTGGGACACATATAGATTGTATAAATAAGAAGGCGAAAAATACATTTTGGCTCGAAAGAGAAATCCAAGCTTTTTGAAGCTGCCGTGGCTATAGATACAATGTGTTTATGCCAGTTAAAGTTACTTAAAAACTTAAAAATTTGGGGAAGAAGGAAAGACCTCCGCTGGCTGTAGGTTCCACAGTCTAGAAACTCTAGGGATAAAGAACGTAGTAAGGATCATTAATAAGATGAACAGCCCTTCTTTGAATGACATCAAGAATGCTGAGGATTGTAGGGGATGCCATTCCCCAGACATGAGAACAATATTCCAGAGAGGGTCGAATTTGGGACACATACAAAGTGTATAAATTGGAAGGAGAAAAATACTTTTTGCCCGGAAAAGAAATCCAAGCCTTTTTGAAGCCGCGGTGGCTATAGATACAATGTGTTTATGCCAGTTGAGGTTATTCTCAAATGTGACGCCCACAAGGTTAAATGTGTCTCCGCTCTGCAAAACCTGTCCACTCATAAACAAAGGATGAGTGTTTGATGATTTTCGCGACAAGGAACATGATTGTGTTTTGAATGCATTAAATTAAACGAGATTTTTGGCGCCCCAATCCAAGATCAAATTAAGATCCTGTGAAAGAGATATCTGCATCGCCCTGCGTTTGCTTTCCAAGTCAGGTTTAGTGATGGGTTTAGGAACCTAAAAACTGGAGTGAAGGGTACTATCGTCGGCGAAACTATGAATAGGATTAGTTGTGGACGAGAGAAGGTCGTTGATGTGAAGAAGAAACAAAGTTGGTGCTAGTACTGATCCCTGAGGCACTCCAGCATTAATTTCGTGAAAGCTTGAAGAGTGGCCATCAACAATGACTGATATACATCGATTAAAAAGATAACTGGAGAGCCAAGAGCAGAGTTCAGTTGGAAGACCGTAGGAGGGAAGTTTATTAAGAAGTGCGTCATGCCAGACTTGGTCGAAAGCTTTAGATATATCAAAAGCAACGATCTGGGACTCACCTAGAAACTCAAGAGACTTGTTCCCAGTTGTGTGAAACGAAGGAAAGAAGATCTGCTGTAGATCTCTTGTGACGAAATCCGTATTGCCTGCCATGTAAAATTTTATGTTTTTCTAAATACCTAAGAATTTGCGAGTTAATGAATTTCTTCATTACTACCGTTAATTTTGAGTTTTCGAAAAAATTGTATAGAAGTTTTAATTCACCAAAATAAAATTATTTTGCAACTGTCTACACAACTAAAAAATATTACCATTATTTAATTTCAACCAAAATATTATTTAACTCGTCTTTTATTTTCAAATTAAACCTAACCCAATCCGCATCATATCAAAACGCATTTGTTTATCGCTCCGCCGAATTAATTCGTTTTGCCAATTTTGTTTAAATTCGCAATATGTCCAAATTTTTTCCGGACGGCGATAAATATTAACAATAAAAATTAATTTGCTGTCCAAACAATTTATTTATATCTGTTGAAATTAATCGAGTTTCGTAGTAGATTGTCAAATGATGAATTTACTACCTACAGTATACAGGGCGTCTAGTAACTCTACCGAAAAACTTTCATCAAAAATAAGACAAAAACTTTAAATTGAATTATGTGCTTAACGTCTTAATTCATTTATATATTTTTAAAAATACCTTTTTTTATAATAACGTTCATACCAGTTTACAGACAGTTCCACGCTACTAGAAACATAGGCAGGGAACTGATGAATTTACTTCTGCCCGCTTTGATTGCTAAACGTATCCGTATGATTACTTAAACAAAATCTTAGTTTGTAATAAAAAGCATTCCATTGCCAATACAATGTTGGACAGTAGTAAATTCATAAAATCCCTGACTATGTTTCTAGTAACGTGAACCTGTCTGTATATGTTTTTAAAACACTTGGGGACTTTTCCGTGGTCAGTTTTGCTCGAGCAAAACTGACCATAAATTACATTTAGGACCAAAAGACACAAAAAAACCTTTGCTTATTTAAGACACTACTCTTTCATTCTTAAGAAAATCGCTAAAAAATATTCAATAAACTGATGAAAATACATTGTGGTTTATGATTTAGATGTCGCTCAGATGGGTTTCTAAAAATAGTTGTAGTGCAGGAAGGGAAAAAAGCGCATTCACCATTTTAGCAAAATTGAAAATACCCAACTATCAAAAGTCTAAGTAAAAGTCTTAATATCTTAACTTACCTAACTTTTATACACCAAATCAATCTTACTATCTTTTAATGCAGCAAATTTATCAATTATATATTCATAAAATGGTTAAGTTTTTATCAGTTCCTGTAGAAGCTCCTTTTGAATTGAAATATTGGCCAAAGATAAAAGTCTATTTTGGGATTTAGTGTTTCTAAAGAAAGTTTTTAAACGCTTAAGACAAGAAAAACTCCGTTCCACTGACACGCTTGTCGACGATATCGTTAAAATTAGCGAAAAAAGTTTATACGCCACGGTAAAAATGTCTTTATTTGCGCCAACTTGTTTCACTAACTGCATCAGCGTAGGTAGACCTTAGGGTGGAATACTTGGTCCAGAGAGAGTTCGGACTGTATTTTTCCGACTTAAAATAATAAAGTTTGTTAAACATATGTATTAAAATAAAATCAATAACTTACCAGTTCCTGAAAATATGCCATTAAAACGGTTTCGGTTATTTGAAGAATTGCGTTCGCATCTTTCCAAATACCAAATATGCCATACTCCCGATCATACTGTTGCCTTGATTTAACTGGAAAAAGATTTTCGGTCGCTTTTATGGCCTTTTCTCTTATATTTTGTGGAATTTCTTCCATTCTGAGCAAATCGTTAAATAAAAAATGCCAACTGACTAACTGATAGAAACATCAAAGTCAAACTTAACACCAGTCATTATCTACTTACGTATACAGGTACAGGTGCAACTTATTTTTATATTGCGAATAAATATTGTAATTAGTCATTGAAAAACTCTTTTTGGATAAAACACAGCATTGTATGCACCACGGGCTTTACTGGACTATAATGCCCATCAGGTCGAAATCTTTTCGACTTTTAGGGCATTATAGTCCTAGTAACACCCTTGATACATAAATAGCTATTAATCCCAATATATAAGTTAATCGTAGGTTTCTACCTAAAATTTGTGTAATTCAACAAAATAAAATAATTTCGCAACTGCCTACATAACTAAACATTATTACCATCATTTAATTTCAACCGAAATATTAATTGACTCGTCTTTTATATCCGAATTGAACATGAACCAATCCGCATCATATCAAAACGCATTTGTTTATCGCTCAGCCGAATTAATTCGTTTTGCCAATTTTGTTAAAATTCGCAATATGTTCAAATTTATCCCGACGGCGATAAATATTAACAATAACAATTAATTTGCTGTCCAAACAATTTATATATATCTCTTGAAATTGATCGAGTTTTGTAATGGAATGTCGACTGATGTATTTACTGTATATAAATATCTATATAACATTTAATCTGATTCGTCTGTGACATGCTAATGATTATTTCTATTCATTTAATTTGTAATTAGTTAACATAAACATTATTTACATTATAATTATGCGTATTTTTAATTATAGGAAACATAAAAATCTCAAACGGAAAATCAAAAACCAAATGTTAAATATTACTACAGAAAAATTAGTCAAATAAAAGCAGGAACCTCGGAATGAGAGATAGTTAACTATAAACGTGTAACACGTAACAACGTGTTATGGACGAAACTACCCAAATTAAATAAGTTTCCGTTTATGGTCGTGAACTTATGACCGCAACGCGTCGTGGTCATTTAGAAGCGACCACAACGCGAAGTGGATGGCTTAAATCAACCGAACACCGGATTCTTCCTGTCTTAACTAGTTTCCTTAATGCGGTGCACCACGTTTGTACTTTAGTTGTTAGTTTGACTTCAAGCAGAGTGAGTCGTTTTAAATCCCAGATGTTGACAGAGGCAGGCTAGCGCCAAGAAATGTTTTGGCTGTGGTTTTAAGTGTACATGAGTCTGGTATGTACCAACTAGGCACTAAAGAAGGTGTACTGGAGCGAATGTATGGTCGAAATGAGTTTACTTTTGCTGATTCCAACTTTATTGATCATTTGGATGTCCCAAGCAATTCATTAACTTTAAGAAAAGCTTCGGCTTTATCTTCAGGCTCCAAACAAGTATTGGTGTTATGTCATTATAAGCGTTATTGTAACACTAATAAATGTCATTGCCGTTCTAAGTAAGTACTATGCAACTCCAAGTGCCACAACAGTAGCTCTCGTAAGAACAAATAATTTGTTCAATCTACAATTAAGTCGTTTATCTATTTTAGATAAAATTTACTTATTTTAGTTGTTTAAAACTATTATTTTTGCTAGTTCTTTACTTGTTTAAAATTACGAAGTACCTATTATTTTCATGTTTAGGAATATTTCCAACTTTTGAACTACATTCTGTTTTATGTTAACTAAATCTTAAGTTATGTATTTATTTTTAAAATATATGAAGCTTTCACTATATTTTAAGGTGTTTAAGTATGTGGTCTCTTTTAATAAATAATTCACCGTTTTATGGTCGTTCTTCAAACGAACAGAATGCGTTGTGGTTGCTTCTAAAATGAACATAACGCGATGCGGTCACTGAATTCACGACCATAAAACCAAAAACTATTTAATTTCGGTGTTTGGTCATTTACCTTAGTCCATAACGCGTAGTGTGCGTTATTTTCTCTCAATGAACATTTTCGATATTTGTGCGTAACATATATAGATTGAAACCTTTGTATTGTAAGTAACTTAATATTAAATATTTTTTTTTTTAAAGGAGTCATAACTTTTATTATATTGTGTAAGAGAAGAACAGTTCTTCATAATAAATAAAAGTTTTAATTTTCTTAAAATGTTAAATAAACTTTTAATTTTGTTCTGGAGAAAAGCCAAATAACATTTTGTTTAACCTTAAAAAAATATATTTTTCTTTGCTAATTTTAAACAAACTATTAATATCTTAAAAACTATAAGGTTTAAAGATGAAGTATAATCAACAAGAAGATTAAGAAATAAGTGTTAAGTTTAAACTTAAGGTTTAAGACAGTGGTTTTTATTTAAAATATTGATTTTTTTACTGCCCAAAGTTCTGTGGCACTTTTTATTTTTACGCTGAAAGGATATATCGTAGGGTGTCCGCGACTACAGATTTTCGAAGGTCAAAGGTCAAAAAACGTTTTTACACATTTATTGCAAATATCCCATTTCCTATGAGTTTATTGCTATTTGTATTAGTATTGTAGATGATTAAATTCTCCAAAACATTTTTAAAAATATTTTTAACCATTTTTGAGGAAGAGGGCGGAGTACGCACAGTGTTTAACTATATATAGTAATATTGAAGGTCAATCTTATTTATACCAAATACTTCCTAACTAGGTAAAAGGAAAATAATTAATTTTTCATTATTATATTTTATAACAAAAATAGGAATAATAAGG
The DNA here is from genome assembly GCA_014170235.1 of Listronotus bonariensis. Classification (NCBI taxonomy): domain Eukaryota; kingdom Metazoa; phylum Arthropoda; class Insecta; order Coleoptera; family Curculionidae; genus Listronotus; species Listronotus bonariensis. The sequence continues at coordinate 94,876 of JACEGR010002189.1, read as the reverse complement.
ACTGCAAGTTCCAATTTTAGTTTTCTTCTTCTGCTTCTTTACCATCGTCTTCTAGTCGCTGTAAAATGTCAAATTTCCTATTTACGAAAATACGTCATTTGGTATATCTATCTTTAATAGTTTTTGAAATATGACTACTTATTTAGACAAAATATTATTTGGCTTTTCTCCAGAATAAAATTTAAAAGTTTATTTAACATTTTAAGAAAATTAAAACTTTTATACATTATGAAGAAACAATTCTGCTCCCACATGATATAATAAAAGTTATTATTGCTTTAAAAGAAATAAAATAATGAAATATTCAATATTAAGTTACTTACAATACAAAGCTTTCAATCTATAAACAAAGGTTCATTGGCACTCGGTTGAAATCATTTTAATGCAATAAAATAAAATCTTAACAAGCTTTGTATTGTAAGTAACTTAATATTGAATATTTCATTATTTTATTTCTTTTAAAGCAATAATAACTTTTATTATATTATGTGGGAGCAGAATTGTTTCTTCATAATGTATAAAAGTTTTAATTTTCTTAAAATGTTAAATAAACTTTAAATTTTATTCTGGGGAAAAGCCAAATAATATTTTGTTTAAATTTAATCTCCCAGAAAACAAATAAAACATAAAAATACTTTATTATATGGCTAAACATTTTTTACTATTCTTTTTATCTGGTTAAGATACCTAATAGGTGTATCTTTTACCAGTTATTTTTTTTCAAAAGTAATGTCAAACTCTAAAATGTCCATCAGACATTTCATTTTTAATTTTTTCAGTTTTATAACAAGTTTATAAGTTTTTAGGTAAACTGTTTACCACATTTTTGGTAAACTATTTACCACATTTTTGAGACGCAACCATTGGCCCAGTTCTCGTCTGGCGTTGTTAAGATTTTATTTTATTGCATTAAAATGATTTCAACCGAGTGCCAATGAACCTTTGTTTATAGATTGAAAGCTTTGTATTGTAAGTAACTTAATATTGAATATTTCATTATTTTATTTCTTTTAAAGCAATAATAACTTTTATTATATTATGTGGGAGCAGAATTGTTTCTTCATAATGAATAAAAGTTTTAATTTTCTTAAAATGTTAAATAAACTTTTAAATTTTATTCTGGAGAAAAGCCAAATAATATTTTGTTTAAATTTAATCTCCCAGAAAACAAATAAAACATAAAAATGACTACTTATATCTGAAAAAGAGTAGATATATTTTTCAATATACCTAGCCAAGACTGAGATGTAATGGGAAATGTATCCAGATTTAAATGGCCATATTTTCAAAACTGTTAAAGATAGATATGTCAAATTTGGTATTTTTGTAAAGCTTTTTAAAAAACCTTTTTCTTTGACTGTTAAAGAAAAATGCAGTTTTTTCAATCGTTAACATAAAGATAAAGTGCTCTATTCTAGTACACCACATAGAGTGTGAAAAAATAACGTTTTTACCACTTCAAAGCTCTTTTCACACTTTACATTAGTATTATGTTTCTCAGCTCAATTTATGCAATGTAACAGTAAACGCGACATCAACTGAACCAAACGATCACGTTACCTTTGATTTAGTCATTATTTACTTTAGTTTATGTGTCACTAGTTTTAAAATTTAATAGTTTGCAAATAAATTTAATAAAAATTATTGAAAATTAATAGTAATAATGAATTTGGATGACTAAGAAATTAAAAAGATGTTTATACTGTTTTAGTATTATTTCTACAAAAAGTAAGTACATACAATTTTCTAAAATTAAATCGTAATGACATAGTTATAAAGAAAATAATTGTCTTTTAAAAATAAGAACGCTATGATTTTTGCAATATATTGTCTGTGCCGCAGAAACTTAAAACTAATAAATTTAAATAAATAAAATATGTACACACTTGTTATTTGGGAATTATTTTTTTACATAAATTACTTTTTTTCAAAATAAAAAATAGCCACGCTTAAGAATGTCAAAATGACGTTTTTTAAAAACAATGTAACTCTCCGATTTCTTTACGTCACTCTCAAATTGTCAGATTAGTGGAATATACACTGTTGAGCATGCAACTAACTCACCCTATCTTAATCTGACACGTTCGAAAATTTCTGATGAATATATTTTTGTTTTAGACGTTCGGCCCTGTATACGGGGCTAATATTTGGTGGAGGTATTTAACGAAATTTCACGAAATTAATGCTGGAGTGCCTCAGGGTAGCACCAACTTTGTTTCTTCTTCACATCAACGACCTTCTTTCTTCCACAACCAATCCCATTCATAGTTATGCTGACGATAGTACCCTTCACTCCACTTTTCAGGTTCCCAAACCAATCTCTCAACTCGACTTGGAAAGCAAACGCAGGGCGATGCAGATAGCTCTTTCACAGGATCTCAATTTGATATTGGATTGGGGCGCCAAAAATCACGTTCAATTTAATGCATCCAAAACACAGTCATGTTCCTTGTCGCGAAAAACATCATCAAACACTTATCCTTTGCTTATGAGAGGCCAGGTTTTGCAGAGCAGGGACACATTTAACCTTGTGGACGTCACATTTGAGAATAACCTTAACTGGCATAAACACATTGTATCTGTAGCCACCGCGGCTTCAAAAAAGCTTGGATTTCTTTTCCGAGCCAAAAGTATTTTTCTCCTTCCAATTTATACACTTTGTATGTGTCCCAAATTCGACCCTCTCTGGAATATTGTTCTCATGTCTGGGGAATGGCATCCCCTACAACCCTCAGCATTCTTGATGCCATTCAAAGAAAGGGCTGTTCGTCTTATTAATGATCCTTTACTTACTCAAAGACTTCCTTCTCTTGCCCATCGTCGAGCTGTGGGAGATCTATCGCTGTTCTATAGATACTTTTACGGCATCTGCTCCGACGAATTATCCAGTATAGTCCCTCCTCTTGCAGCTCCCAACAGAGAAACTCGTGGTGCCGCGCGTATGCATCCCTATACTATTCAACTGGACAGGTGCCGAACTTTCCATTTCGTTCGTTCTTTTATCCCTAGAGTTTCCAGACTGTGGAACCTGCTGCCAGCGGAGGTCTTTCCTTCCCCCAAATCTTCAAGTTTTTAAGTCCCGTGTTAACAAACTTCCTCTTACCCTGCTTAAGACACCCACGGTACGTTAGTATTTAGGCTTTAAGCCTTCGTGATTTGTCCAAAGATGAAAAAAGTATCCTCCGGTATATTTTTCTGCCGCGCTGTAGTAACTTCAGAAATCCCTCTTGGGCTCCCCCTACCATAATGTATTGATGTATATTTGTTTCTTTTTATGCTCGAAAGATAGTAGATGAAAAAGTATAAAACTTTTATACAGGACGTTTTCATCTATCCTTCTTGGTTATAGTAAAAAGTGGGTGGCAAAATGTTATATAGTGGTCTCAGTTGTCTTGGACCAGGTAGTTAACAGAGCCTGGTGGAAGTTTGTTACACACACACAACTAACCAGAATGCAATTGAAGATAATAACAATCAAAACAATGAAGAAGATATAGGAGGTGCAGTTGTTCAAGAAACAATAAATCAGAACACAATAAACGATAATGGAACCGACACTTTCAGCAATGAAGAGGAGAAAGAATATGGAGTTGTTCCAGATACAAGGCGAAGTTCAAGATTAATCAAACCTCCTTGTAGATTGAACCTTTAAAAAAAGGGGGCATGTTATATAGTTGTCTAGTTGTCTTGGACCAGGTAGTTAACAGAACCTGGTGGAAGTTTGTTACACACACACACTAACCAGAATGCAATTGAAGATAATAACAATCAAAACAATGAAGAAGATATAGGAGGTGCAGTTGTTCAAGAAACAATAAATCAGAACACAATAAACGATAATGGAACCGACACTTTCAGCAATGAACAGGAGAAAGAATATAGAGTTGTTCCAGATACAAGGCGAAGTTCAAGATTAATCAAACCTCCCTGTAGATTGAACCTTAAAAAAAGGGGCATGTTATATAGTTGTCTAGTTGTCTTGGACCAGGTAGTTAACAGAGCCTGGTGGAAGTTTGTTTACTGTCAGATTTGATATTTGATAATTTTGTACTTTTGTGTACTTAATAAAAACCATTTTCTACAAGCTGATATTTATTCATTACACAAAATATAAATGAAAACCCTGTACATTTTACAAAAAATCCAAATTAGGAAAAAACACGTGTTCAACTTCCGCTTTTCCATCAAACTTTTACGGTCGCAGGCTTAACGCAAATGGACAAATAAAAATTTTCCAGTTTTAAACATGCAACGACAAATGTGCCATCGTAAAAACAGTTTTTAGGCTAAATATCTAAAAATAGAGAAATTAGTGTCATAGCAACGTAATTGGACAATGGACAAGTTGATTAAAACTGAAATGTTTGGGGTAAAAAATATTTTTTTCCCTTAATTTAAATTAACGTAAATATTGTTTTTATATTACTTTGATCTCGTATACCCGATGGTGCCTTGCCACACTGACCATAAAAATCCATGTAAATTTTAATAGCTTTAAATAGCAGCACACACACACCAAATTCCCAAGCAGCAAGCTGACGTCTTATTAACGTCTCTTTTTAGTCATTTTTGATCACATTTGGTCAGCAAAGACGTCATAAGATGACGAAAAAATGACGTAAATTGACCTCTTTAAGTCACAGATAAAAAACGTCCCGTTTATTACGTCATAATGACGTCTTTAAGATGACGAAAAATTGACGCATATACTTTTTTAAAAGCCAAAATGATACGATATTTTGTTTAAAAATTGAAATAGGAAAAAACTCCTTACTGCTTTCAATTTCCTTGCACTGTAAGGTTGCATCTCTCGGGACACTGTCCAACCTGGAGATGCAGATCTTTACACTAGTCGAAAATATTTATTTTAAAGCTAATTGAGATAACCCAGCAGACCGGTCTCGACCTATTTTGGTCTCATCGGTACGGTTTAGGCGATAAGAAGATGTTGAATAAACGTAGTAGTTTATTTTCCATTACGCCATCTATCGGTAGAGTTTTTTCCCATTTCAATTTTGTAAAATTATTGGTCCTATTTTTCGGGCATATAATATTTCAGTTGGATTTTGACACGCATCATTTAATGTCACAAAAATTTTTAGCGGGTTCTCTAAACACGACGTCATTAGATTTTTATGAACTAGTATAACGAAAAAATTACGTCAAAAGACGTCACTTCAACGACGTCATTAAAATGACATTAAAATGATGTCAAAATTTTGGTCTGAAGACGTCCTTTGACCAAAAATGACTTAAAAATGACGTCATAAGAACGTCAGCTTGCTGCTTGGGTTTTGTTATTTTCCAATAGGCTAAATAAATTGTATTTTAGAGAAACTATTTGTAAAATTATTGCATACCTGATGCACAAGATGACAAACCAGAACGGCAGGCCAGTACAGACGTCTATGTTATACCATCCGTGGTTTACAGAATGACAAATTAGATTTGGCAAACTGCAGACCACGATCCTTGGTTGCAAGATACCAAACAAGATTTGGCAAATTATTAGCCGGCCGACAGCAGTCCAGTACAGATGTCTATGTTATACGATCCGTGGGTTTGCAAGATGGCAGACCAGATTTGGCAAACCACTGACCGGCGACTGCTGGTGACCATCGGCCGGCGAACTGCCGACCAGTACCGATGTCTATGTTACACCATACGTGGCTTTCAGGATGGCAGACCAGATTTGGCACATCACTGACCGGCGAACTGCGGACCACGATCGGTGGTTTGCAAGATGACAGACCATTGGCCTGCGAAATGCCGATCAGCATAGATGTCTATGTTACACGATACGTGGCTTTCAGGATGGCAGACCAGATTTGGTACATCACTGATCGGCGAACTGCGGACCACGATCCGTGATTTGCAAGATGGTAGGCCATTGGCCTGCATAATGCCGACCAGTACAGACCTCTATGTTACACGATACGTGGCTTTCAGGATGGCAGACCAGATTTGGCACATCACTGACCGGCGAACTGCAGACTTTCTATCCGTGGTTTGCAAGATGGCAGACCATCGGCCGGCGAACTGTCAACCAGTACAGACGTCTATGTTACACAATACATGGCTTGCAGGATGGCAGATCAGATTTGGCACATGACCGGCGAACTGCGGACCACGATCTTATATATAATCACCGATTAGTTTATCAATTATGTACCAATTTTAGAAACTCCTTTGGTTTCATTAAAACTAAGCCAAAATCTGATATTTGAGAGAAATCAAGGAAATTCCTCAAATTTTAACTGCACGTACATTTATTTCTTATACTTCATATTAAAAGTTTTATTATTATTAATAATTTTTAACTTTTTTTATTTTTTTTAATTCGGTTTATTTTTTGATATTTAAAGAGTAAAATCCAGAAAATATAAAGTTAAAATAATTATTATATTAAACTAAAAAAATTATCCCAGCAACGATGTTTACAACTGATCCCAAATCAAAATCAGAGCATGTTTTTCGCAGTATCAATAAAACCGGCTTATTTTTGATCCTTTCTTAAATGAAACGTCGGAAACACTTAACATTTTTAGGGTGAAATTTAATAAATGAGTTGATAAAATTAAATGTTTTCTTAAGATCATTAACCCGAAAAGTTAATTTCAAGAGAAAATATGTCGACAAAAAATTAATCTGCAGTTTTTTTTTTTTTGGCATAGGAGGCTAGAAACCTAAATAGCAATATAAGCTTGGTATTTAGTTTTTGTCTTAAGTAAGGAAAAAGAAAATTCTATATTAGGACTAATTTTTTAGTGTTTGGGAGGAAAAGAGGGAAATCTCCACAGGCAGTAGGTTCCATAGCAAGCGTAGCCGGATTTTTTTTCACATTGGGTAGATTTTGTGAGAAACCTATAATACCATCATGTAACAAGCAAATTATATTTTCTTAATAATCGTTGAAAAAACATAAATAATAATGGACAGTCATGATCAAATTAGAGTTTAACTTTATTGTAGTATTTTTTTATATATTTTTTTCTTGCAAAGTTAAACCCACTGTTAATATAAAAAAATATATGCAATATTTGATAAAACTGGGCAAACAAATCAAAATAAATACGTTTATCCAAACATCTCTAGGTTTTAATTGTCCAATCCACTTGTAATACCTATTTTTTATCGATCGGCATTAACAAATTTACATAAATGCTCCTTGCTAACCACGGCAACCTACTGAGAAACAATCTCATTAACATAAATGTGGAAAAGGGAGCCAAGTTTATTAGTAAAATTATGCTTTGCTGTATGCTTAACCGCACAAAGAATTTATTTAATTTATTCCTATGCACTGGACAGTACAAGCCAATTTTTCGTAATTAACAAAAAATCTTCTGTGTGGTGTTTCGGGCTTTCGTAAACTGAAATACTTTCTATACAAAGCTAGATATTTTCCATTTTAAATTTCCTCGGAAATGACAAAACTTTGGCTAGAATGTTTTTGGAGTCTGGAATATTTACAATTAAAGATTCCCCTTATTGTCCATATCATCAATGCTAATTTTCATCAATTCTTCTCGATGACACGCACCAGCTAGTCCGAAAATTGTAGCTACCTTCATCGCTAGATAGACATTATTTGGAGCATCATTAATAAATTTCGCTATTTCATCTTTCGAGAAAATTTTGACCTTCTTGGGTCTAAATCCCACATTTTGCTTCTTCAAAAATGATGTAACTTTGATATATTTGCTTAAATCCATGTTCTTTTCGATCTTATTGACACTTTTAACATGGAATACCTTGACCATAAGGTACTTGGACTTAAATGTTTTTAACAAGTTCCGCGAAATATGCCATTAAAACTTCTTCTTTCAAACTTTTGATTTTTTTTTCTCGCCACACCAGCTTGTAAATGCTGTATATTCTTTCTCGTACCTGTGCTTCGACTTGGACGGCAACAAATCTAAATTTGCTATTTCGGCTGCTTTTAGAATGGATTCAGGTAATTCCTCGTCAAAAGACTCAATGGAAAACGTTTTTCATTAAAAATCGACGATACTGATCAGAATGTATTAAAGACACTTTTAATTATCGATGAGTTTTAATGACTTTGATCTTTTATAATATTGACACCGCACCTGTCAGAACTAAAAATCTGACAAGCAAATTTAATATATACCAGGATTTTTGAAACAATGTTTTTAAAACAATATTAATTTTTAGTGACTATTTCGTTGATTTTACACCTAATTTGTACAAATAAAAGAATACTATACCAATAATAAAATTATACTAGGTTAAACTTCAGAATTAAAAATATTTTAAGTACCTGTTTAAGTGGAAAATTTGCAAGGGTTTACTTTTCTACACTAGTGCTGAAAAGTGACTCTTTCCAAACTAAATTACGTACGCAAAAGTGCTGCTTTTCACACGCTAGTAGAAAAAATAGTTTACGAAGGCTCGACAGTAATGTAACACTTTCAAGCTTAGTATGTAAAAAATAATTATCAAGAAGTGTAAAATACTATCCAACTCTCTTTATCTAACAGACTTAGACATACCAAAAGAGAAAAACAGAAAATAAATCGTTTCTGTGTAAAATTGTATTTTAATCTAAATTTGGAATTTGCTTTAGTACGGTTAAAACTACAATGCAGCAATAAATTCCTTTTAAATTCGGTCTGAAGCTAATGGGTCGACGGACCGGAGTTCTACCGAAATAAAATTAATTAAATGAAACAAGCGAAATGGTAGATTATACCGTTTTAAATCACTTTAAACCGTTTATTGGTCAGTGTTAACAGTGTCTCATTTATTTGGAACTGTGTTTTCCTGACTTTGGTTTATTCAAATTATATTTAAAGTATTTCGTTGGACAGGACGAGATGGCAGTCGTAGTGTTGTGGTCACGGAAATTTAGCCACAATTCATTCATTATTGTGTCCATGGTGTTCAGTTTGGTTTAAACGTTCTGTATAACGTTATCCAAAAGCGCAACACAGTTCAACGTCAGACTTTTGGTCTTTAAAATATGCATAGTTTAGTTTTGAAGTTTAGACAGTATGGATTTTGTCAAAAATGATCTACAGCGTGGGCGTCACATTTGAAAGTAACCTTAACTGGCATAAACACATTGTATCTATAGCGACGGCAGCTTTAAAAAGCTTGGAAAAGTATTTTTCCCCTTTTAATTTATACACGTTATATGTGTCCCACATCCGACCTCCCTTGGAATATTGTTTCCATATCTGGGGCATGGCGTCCCCCACAACCCTAAGCATTCTTGATTCCATTTAAAGAAGAGCTATTCGTCTCATTAATGATCCTTCACTTACAGAAAGGCTTCCTCTCTTGCCCATCGTCGGGCTGTGGGGGATTTATCGCTTTTTTATAGGTACTTCCATGGCTTCTGCTCTAAAGAATTGTCCAGTATAGTTCCTCCACTCACGGTTCCCAACAGAGAAACTCTTGGTTCGGCGCGTATGCATCCCTATACGGTCCAACTGAACAGGCCTCGAACTTCTCACTTTGTTCGTTCTTTTATCCCTACAGTTTCTAGATTGTGGAACCTGCTGCCCGCGGAGGTCTTTCCTTTCCCCCAAATCTTCAAGTATTTAAGTCCCGTGTCAATAAAGTCCCTCCTCCTCGCTTAAGACACCCACGGTACGTTAGTATTTAGGCTTTAAACCTTAATAGTCTGTCCAAAAATAAAAAATAAAAAAAGCAGATCTTCTTTTCTTGGAACAAGTGTCTTGAACTTCTAGGCGAGTCCCAGATCGTTGCTCTTGAAAGCTTGAAAGCTTTTGACCAAGTCTCCTGTCTTCAATAAACTTTCCTTCTATGGTCTTTCAAATAAACTTTGTTATCTTTCTGAGTGATTTAAATCAGCTATTGTGGATGGCCACGCTTCAAGCTTTCACCAAGTAAACGCTGGAGTGCCCCAGGAAACAGTACTGGCACCATCATTGTTTCTTCTTTACATCAATGACCTTTTCTCTTCCACCTTGTATGACCATTAGGCTAGCCCAAAATTTTTGTCAGCCAAGAAGTTGGAACTGGTAAAACTCTCTGACGACTAAGTAAATATTCTACCCAAAGTCGGTCTATATAAGGTCGTGACATTCGGCCATATTGCTTTGACGTGTCATGACGTCACATCTCCCATTTTTCGGCCATGTTGTTCAGTGCCGGAGATATACAGTTTATTGTATTAATAGAACAACCGTTTACACTAACAGTTTTTAATTATTATTAAGTTGTAAATTCTTTTACTTTAAATAAAAACATTTGGAATTACATCTTTCAACAAATATCACTTCCAAAACAATGCAAAATGAAATACGCAAATTCTAGATGCCATTAGATTGTTCATCAGCTTTGATTTTACCCAGCCTTGCCAACTTTTCTCCGTGGAGTGCCCTTCCTTGCGTCCCCGACCTCGAACCGCCTAAAAGCTGAGGATATGTCGCAACCTTATAAATATAAACTAACCTTGATAAGTACCCAAATAACGTGTATAAAATTCAGCTTTTACAAAATGATAAAAGCTAAGTTTCAATTAAGAAACCTTTGGTACCTGGTACCTGCCAAAGCCACTATGAGCAAAACTTCGTAGTCTCCCATTGCTTCTACCTATGTTGGAAGCACGCGCTGACACACTTTTTGCACATACAAAATGTGTATGTGTATTTCACATGGTTTTGAGGTTCGTGTTCAAGGTCTTACTGACGGGGGGGCGAAGGGGGCGCGAAGGGGGGCGAAGGGGGGGACGAAGGGGTCCAGACCCCCAGAGCTATTTTTTCTATTTAGGAAGGAAATAAATCTCATTTATAGATATGTTATGGCATTTATGTCGAAGGACATCCAGCCACTCCGAATGGATGGAAATTCCAGCTGTCCCAAAAATACCCTAGGCTTCTGGTCTGATCCCCCCACCTAGGGCAAAATCATGGGCACTGTTCGTGTTTCTTCGAACCGCTAATAAGTAAATTTAAGTTTTATTGACAGTAATAAATTGTTAAAAAAATCAGTCGGAAAAGGCAAATTAAAAAGCCAGTCAATGCAAAATTACAGAGAAATTTTTTACAAAAAGATGTAATAAATCTTAAACTTTATAATTTAATAAATAATTTCCAACCTCTTATAAGTCTTAAATTTAACATCCTATTTTTTTATCTTTGGACAAACCACGAAGGTTAAAAGCCTAAATACTAACGTACCGTGGGTGTCTTAAGCGAGGTAAGGGGGAGTTTATTGACACGGGACTTAAATACTTGAAGATTTGGGGAGAAGGAAAGACCTCCGCGGGCAGCAGGTTCCTCAATCTAGAAACTCTAGAGATAAAAGAACGAACAAAGTGGGAAGTTCGGGGCCTGTCCAGTTGGACCGTATAGGGATGCATACGCGCGGAACCACGAGTTTCTCTGTTGGGAACCGTGAGTGGAGGAACAATACTGGACAATTCTTTAGAGCAGAAACCATGGAAGTACCTATAAAAAGCGATAGATTCTCCACAGCCCGACGATGGGCAAGAGAGGGAAGCCTTTCTGTAAGTGAAGGATCATTAATGAAACGAATAGCTCTTCTTTGAATAGAATCAAGAATGCTTAGGGTTGTGGGGGACGCCATGCCCCAGATATGAGAACAATATTCCAAGGTAGGTCGGATTTGGGACACATATAAAGTGTATAAATTAGAAGGGGAGAAATACTTTTTGGCTATTTCTTAAAATATAGGTCACTTTTTCTAATTTTCTTATTTTAAATTATACATTATAAAATTTTCCCTATTTATTTATCGGTTTTAATAAAAAACGTCGAGTGGTGTAGAGAATTTCAATTTTAAAATTCTTTTCAAAATTGAGTGGTTAGCCGAATCGATCATACTAATTATAATCCGTTAGGAAATAAGCTATCAGCACACTTTTTAATTAAATTGTCGATAAAACAGTTTGAGTTAATTTTAATCGGTAAATATCTGTTTTGGAGAAGATAATTAGAAAAAGGGTTAGAATGGTTGTAAAAACCAGATATTTTCGTATTAAAAATAAGCGTTTTTTTAAAAATAAACACTGGTTAAAAATAAATTAAATTGTGATTTACACAATTAGCTAAATAATAATTAATAGTTTAAAAACTAAAAAACACGCTTTTATATGCAACCGAACTAAAAATTAGAAAATAATTTTTCATTAAAAAAATATTGTCATTTCATAGTAAAAAGCGTGGGGTGCATTTTACTATTTTTTTCATAACTTTTCCATCATAGATATTTGCAAATATAATAATTATAACATTTAATATATTTATCACCCCACGCTTTTTACTATGAAATGACAATATTTTTTTAATGAAAAATTATTTTCTAATTTTAGTTCGGTTGCATATAAAAGCGTGTTTTTAGTTTTTTAAACTATTAATTATTTTTCGTTTTTAGTTTTTGCTACTCTTGACAAAATGGCGAAAAAATTTTTTAATGAACAAGAGTACCAAATTTTAAAATTTTTCCAACAGATTGCAACTCACTAAAAATTTCTTCTTCATTAAATAGCAAAGTTTGAAATTTTGCCAACAGATGGCAATCCAGGCAATGTTTGGACCGTTGCCAACATATTGCAACCCACTAAAAATTTCTTCTTCATTTAATAGCAAAGTTTGAAATGTTGCCAACAGATGGCAACCTAGGTGTTGTTTTTATAATATAATGGAATTTTTTATCCTGACTGTCCTAATCAGGATAACGGGATACTGTTTGCAGATTATTGCATTGTCATGGGTCCTTAATACGTGTGCAAAGTTTCAAAGAAATCGAATAGCTGGAAGTTGGTTAAAATTAGGCTCAAAGATTCCGTTACATAGCCAGATAGTTACAACCCAAGCTAATAAAAGCGTGTTAAAAATTGAACACCAATGGTGCAACTAACCCTATATTTTTATTGTTCATAAAAATTGAACACCAATGGTGCAACTAACCAAATTGTGTAAAAACTAAAAAATTTCTTCTTCATTTAATAGCAAAGTTTGAAATGTTGCCAACAGATGGCACCCTAGGTGTTGTTTTTATAATATAATGGAATTTTTTTCCTGGCGATCCAAAAAAGATAACGGGATACTGTTTGCAGATTATTGCATTGTCATGTTTCCTTAATACGTGTGCAAAGTTTCAAAGAAATCGAATAGCTGGAAGTTGGTTAAAATTAGGCTCAAAGATTCCGTTACATAGCCAGATTGATAGATAGTTACAACCCAAGTTAATAAAAGCGTGTTAAAAAGGTACGCAGGCAATGCGTGGATATCAGACGGTCTAATGCATGTGATCAGTTGAGATTAGACAAAGGATGCCAGTATGTAAACACACATTGTTGCTTTACTTTTGCCTTTGCCTATTTACCTTTTAATTTGGCTAAATGTGTGTATACAGGGGTTTCTAAACAAATGCGAGAAATTTTAGGAGGTGATATTTCATCAAAAAAACTTCATATGAACATAGGTCCTAAACGCTTTAGTTTTTGAGATACAAGGTGTTAAAATTTTTAGAATACCAAAAAATTCGAAAACACTTATTTTAGTAAAATCTGTTATACTGGGTATAAACTTTATTTAAATAGGTTTTTATTATTTTTGTAACATAATTCCTAATTAAAAATTATAAACCCTATTTAAAAATAAAGATCAGGCAATGCTTCTTTTATGGTCTAAAAATATGCAATAAGGTGATTTTTTTTCTCTTAAACTATACAAGATACGGAAAAAGATTAAGAGACATAAAAGCAGTATTTTTATTTGCTTTCTCTAAAGAAAGTACAATAATTTACACACATTTACACAGTCAGTTGGAAATATTTCTTCAGGTGCCTCTCGAGACGCCACTGGACTTACTTTAGATTTTTTTTCTTATTGTTTGATAAAAAATCGCCTTCTAAAATTTCTCGCATTTGTTTAGGAACACCCTGTATCTGCAGCTAGCTCTTATTAGGGGATGTAGCTTCTCCGTTAAAGTAACCAGTAATTTACCCTGAAGGGGCCTATGGGCGCTCAAAATAAATCGCAACACGCAATTGCTGTAACGTAATTTATTTAGTGTCCCAAAAAATTTTGAAGAGCAAAAAACAGGAACAAAAGTTCTTATTTAAAAACTAACTTTTTACTGCATGATATAGTATAGTATATAACATAAAACCATAATGAAAACAACGGTAAAACGTTCTACATATGTACAGACGTGTATCTATAATACATTTCTTCTAGGGAGGGGGCCTTTAAACACCCTGTGAATGGTCTGTACGCCACATAGGTCTATGAAATACCTTTTTGTTCTGAAGGGGGCTGGCAAGGTATGAGGAGGGGGGAGCGGCCCTGAAAAAAAAAACAAAGATTATTATTACTTTGTAAAGACGATACGTGTTTGGTTAAATAGATTTGTACTGTCTTTATATAAAGCAGGCACAGCTTTATAATTTATTTTATAACAGCAAAACATAAAAATACTTTATCTTTAAAAAATACAAATTTTTTGCTGTGAAAAACCTCGCTTATTACAAAGTCGAGCTAATTCACTTGGCCGCATTTTAACTTAACCTTATGGGTTTATGTGGCTATACAAGGTGCATAAACACCAATTTTATGATATAAAGCAGTAAAAAAAAGAACTCTGCTTAACACCTTATATTGTTTATTAATTTTCTAAAATGCGCAAAAATTAGTGTGTATTTTTTTTACCTTTAAATTTTTTAACTAAAAATTATAAATAATATTTGATAAAGGAAAAACTCTGTAAAAATATGTAACTAGCAATTTTTCGTTTGCGAAAGGCAAGAAAACACCCCAAAGCTATTAAATTTATCTTTATAAGATGATATCAGATATTTTTGTACACCCTGATCAAACGAAATGAATTATAGCATCAGATATCTAATTTTTTAGAGAAAAATGTTACGTGTCCAATAAAACTGACAAAAATGATTAATTTGTTTTAAGGAAGTAAAATAAAAATAGCCAAATAAAATTACTTATTGTAGATAGATTTTTTTTATCTTTAGACAAACCACGAAGGCTAAAAGCCAAAAATACTAACGTACCGTTGGTGTCTTAAGCGAGGTAAGAGGGAGTTTGTTGACACGGGACTTAGAATACTTAAAGATTTGGGGGAAGGAAAAACCGCCACGGGCAGCAGGTTCCACAATCTAGAAACTCTAGGGATAAAAGAACAAACAAACTGAGAAGTTCGGGGCCTGTCCAGTTGGACCGTATAGGGATGCATAGGCGCGGAACCACGAGTTTCTCTGTTGGGAACCGTGAGTGGAGGAACTATTTTGGACAATTCTTCAGAGCAGAAGCCATGGAAGTACCTATAAAAAGCGATAAATCCCCCACAGCTCGACGATGGGCAAGAGAGGGAAGCCTTTCTGTAAGTAAAGGATCAATAATGAGACGAATAGCTCTTCTTTGAATAGAATTAAGAATGCTTAAGGTTGTGGGGGACGCCATGCCCCAGATATGTTGGTTTGGGTTTGATTTATGTATTAGCAATTTGGCATTTTTGCTGTGACTTGTGTATTGCGTATTAAAATAACCGATTGTATTGCATTTCCGCTATGAATCCGGATAAAGCCCAAATATTTGTGAGTGAACAAGGAAATGTCTCCTGGTTAGTTTAATAAGCAAATGTATAAGGTGAGTTTTTACAACCCTCAATGGCTATATTTTCTAAATCAAGGGAATTTTCAAAAATATCCTTTTTTCCCTTAACACCAAGAAATTGTCTGGGCTGGATGGCATACCAGCAATCGTTTTAAAAAATGTGCTCCAGAACCAATCCTAACTCGGCTTTTTCGAATTTCTTACGACACAGGTATCTTTCCAGAGAGCTGGAAAGCTGCACGTGTTCAACCTATTCCGAAGAAAGGATCTAAATCCCTTCCATCTAACTATAGACCAATTTCAATTCCCTCAGTTCTTTGTAAAGTAATGGAAAAATTAATTAATTCACAAATTCTTAAGTACTTAGAAAAACACAAAATTTTGCATGACAGGCAGTATGGATTTCGCCACAAATGATCTACAGCGGATCTTCTTTCCTTCGTATCACACTGTTGGAATAAGTCTCTTGAGTTTCTAGGTGAGTCCCAGATCGTTGCTCTTGATATATCCAAAGCTTTTGACCAGGTCTGGCATGCCGCACTTCTTAATAAACTGTCCTCCTATGGCCTTTCAACTAAACTCTGTACTTAGCTCTCTAGTTATCTATATGATCGACGTATATCAGTTATTGTGAACGGCCATTCTTCAAGCTTTCACCCAGTAAATGCTGAAGTGCCTCAGGCCTCAGTTCTGGCACCAGCATTGTTTCTTCTTCACATCAACGACCTTCTCTCGTCCACAACTAATTCCATTCATAGTTTCGCCGACGATAGTACCCTTCACTCCAGTTTTCAGGTTCCTAAACCCATCACTAAACCTGACTTGAAAAACAAACGCAGAGCGATGCAGATATCTCTTTCGCAGGATCTTAATTTAATATTGGATTGGGACGCCAAAAATCTCGTCCACTTTAATGCATCCAAAACACAATCATGTTCCTTGTCGCGAAAAGAGTCATCAAATACTCATCCTCTACTTATGAGCGGCCAAGTTTTACAGAGCAAAGACACCTTCAATCTTGTGGGCGTCACATTTGAAAGTAACCTTAACTGGCATAAACACATTGTACCTATAGCCACGGCAGCTTCAGAAAAACTTGATTTCTCTTTCGAGCCAAAAAGTATTTTTCCGCTTCTAATTTATACACTTTATAGGTGTCCCAAATCCGACCTCCCTTGGAATATTGTTCCCATATCTGGGGCATGGCGTCCCCCACAACCCTAAGCATTCTTGATTTTATTCAAAGAAGAGCTATTCGTCTCATTAATGATCCTTTACTTACAGAAAGGCTTCCCTCTCTTGCCCATCGTCGGGCTGTGGGGATTTATCGCTTTTTTATATGTACTTCCATGGCTTCTGCTCTAAAGAATTGTCCAGTATAGTTCCTCCACTCACGGTTCCTAACAGAGAAACTCGTAGTTCCGCACGTATGCATCCCTATACGGTCCAACTCGACAGACCCCGAACTTGTCACTTTGTTCGTTCTTTTATCCCTAGAGTTTCTAGATTGTTGAACCTGCTGCCCGCGGAGGTCTTTCCTTCCCCCTCCAAATCTTCAAGTTTTTAAGACCAGTGTCAACAAACTCCCTCTTACCTCGCTTAAGACACCCACGGTACGTTAGTATTTAGACTTTTAGCCTTCGTGGTTTGTCCAAAGCTAAAAAAAATATAAATGAGAAAACACCTCTATCAACCCCTTAAGCTGCACCCCCAGTCAATTAAAAATCTTATTGCAACACCCCTGATGTGGAACCTCTCTGTAAAACTTATGAAAAATGCTTTTCGGTGGTCATAAAGAAGTTGGGTTAAAAGGAAAAACTACCATTAAATTTTAGAAAAATCATACTTTATTATCTATAAAGAGTACCAGAAAATGTCCAATTAAGTTAATTAAAAATTAATTCAAATTTCATATTCAACTAACCAAAACTAACCAGAACTAACCAGAACTAACCAGAACTAACCAGAACTAACCAGAACTAACCAGAACTAACCAAAACTAACCAGAACTAACCAGAACTAACCAAAACTAACCAGAACTGACCAAAACTAACCATTTTATTTTTATGGCGGCGGGTAAGGGATTATTATTTTAATTCTATTAAATTTTAATTAATTTATTGGACACTTTCTGGTATATTTTATTATTATAGGTAATAAGGTACGATTTTTCTAAAATTTAAGGGTAGTATTTGTTTTTCCCAAATTTTTATGACCAACGAAAAGCATTTTTCATAAGCTTTCCAGAGAGGTGCCACATAAAGGATATTGCCATTTAAGATTTTAAAGTGACTGGAAGTGCAGCTCAGGGGGTTGATGGAGGTGTTTTAAAATATTCGTCATTTATATTCCCCCAGGTTTTAAAGAAATAGTATTTTTTATCTTTTGATATTTGTCGTCAGGGCAACCAAAAAGGTTGGGAATCAATTTTTTATCATTTTCGATTCGGAAACCAATTTACATATGACTTTAAAAGTGTTTGTGGGAAAAAAGTGTGTGTAACTTGTCGCACTGATTGTATGTCTGTCTATACAATCTGTGATACAACAAGTTGTATAGTCTGTGGGCCGTCTTATACACTGGCACTGCTAAAAAGAACTATTATCAGGATACCAAAATAGTGAGAATTTAATGGACACCCGGTAACTAAAATTATTTCCCAATTATTTTTTTCCTTTTAACTGACAAAAAAATTAGGGTTAATTTTATTGAAACAGGCTTAACTTTTAAATCGCTTGAAAAAACTTTTTTTTTTGCTTTTAAAACTCTAAAGCTGAAAAAACAGGATATCTTTAAGTGATTTATTACCCTTATCGCGTTAAACTCGTTCAATATCCGTTATCAAATTTTATTTAATAACCGAAGCTGATCCATTTTATAAGTGAAGCTGATCTGGAAAAAAAAGCGCTGATGGCTTGTTTTTAAAGATATTATGAAGATTATGCCAAGGCTGCTTTTTAATTTAATATTTAATTATAATCGTGTTTGATTAAATTAATAAAAAATGATGATGTAAGTATTTTCTGAGATACGGGGTAATTATACCATTATTATACAGGGTAATTCAAGAATAAATCCATATCAATATTTAAATTTTGTTGTTTCTGCCATAATAATATTATTACTTTTGTGACATTTAATAAAAAGAATAATAAAAATTTAAGTTAAAGGTAATTTATTGATTTTTTAAATAATTTTAATCAATAGGTAAATTATGATCTCATGTGATTTTTACGAAAAAATGCTGAATGATTTCTAAACTTCTATGTAAAAGTTAACTTCCATTCAATAATAGCTATTTATGTATCAAGGGCGTTACTAGGACTATAATGCCCTGAAGGTCGAAATAGCCCGAGGGCCTCTGGCCCGAGGGCTAGATTTGGACCTGATGGGCATTATAGTCCAGTAAAGCCCGTGGTGCATACAATGCTTTATGTTTTACCCAAAAAGAGTTTTTCAATGACTAAAAACATTATTTATTCGCAATATAAAAAATAAGTTGCACCTGTACCTGTATACGTAAGTAGATAATGACTGGTGTTAAGTTTGACTTTGATGTTTCTATCAGTTAGTCTGTTGGCAATTTTTATTTAACGATTTGCTCAAAATGGACGAAATTCCACAAAATATAAGAGAAAAGACCATAAAAGCGACCGAAAATCTTTTGCCAGTTAAATCAAGGCAAGAGTATGATCGGGAGTATGGCATATTTGGTATTTGGAAAGATGCGAACACAATTCTTCAAATAACCGAAACCGTTTTAATGGCATATTTTCAGGAGCTGGTAAGTTATTGATTTTATTTTAATACATATGTTTGTATAAATTTGATCTTTATTGTGAGAGAAATAAAATTGGATAAGCAATAAAATTTCCATATTAGCGCATTGGAGGCATTATAAGCGGGCATTATCATAATGCCCGCTTATAATGCCCTAGGTGTGATAGCAGGTATTATTGCTACCATAACATATTCCGTTTCTAAGGTATTACAGATCAATAATAGATGGGTAAAACATAAAATTAATAAATTATTTACCTAAAAAGCTATAGGTTTTTAAATATAATGCAGGACTTAGCGGCCCCACGTCAGTGTTTACGTGAAATTGATATCACCTCAGTAGTCAGCACAGTCGAATACGCTCCATCATTTCATTTTTTTTTAAATAAAATTTTAGAGTTTTCATAGCTACTCCATTTTTAGGCAAGTACATTTTTCTGTCAAAAATATTCGTTTAAGTGCCGCTCGAGACGCCACTGGACTTGGGATATTTGGTAAAAGTCATATCTAAATTAGCCGCTTAGTGCTACAAATTACATAACCAATTTCATTTAAATTGGATAAGGAATATTTACGATATTTATAAAAAACTAATTTTAAAAATAAAAGTTTAACACCCTGTATCTTGAAAACTATGCATTTTCTGACCTATGTTTTTATATACTTTTTTCAATAAATTAGCTCATAAATTGGCTGCTAAAATTTTACCGCAACCCTGTATATTTTTGTAAATTGGCTCCTATTTTTTAATTACCCTGTATAATAATATTACAGTATTGCTTTTTGCATATGCAGAGCATAATACCTTACTAAACTATATATAATAACAAAACTATTTAAATGCAATAAGACTGTTAAGGTATGATTCCGAGAACCGCGGCAGGCAGCAAACCGCCGCGCCGACGAAAGCAGCAGCGCCATTCGTATTTCGCATTCACCTTGGGGAGTAACGAGTAGCGTTGCTCGTAATATGAGGTGGCGGTTTGCTGCGTGCCGCAGGTTCTCGGAATTAGGAATGGGCGATGTTTATTGATGTTATAAAAACATCGATGATCGATGTTTTGCCATCGATGGTGGAGTATCGAAACATCGATGTTTTCTTCTAACATCGGGTGGTTTGAAAACAGTTAAGAACGTATAATTTTAATGATTTAATAAGATTTTTGATAGTTTAATAGGAAAAAAGTAGAACCAACATGTAGGTAGTAGTGGGGAAAAAAGCAAGATCTTTTTGCTCTTCAAAAAGTTTGGACGCCAAATTTTGCCATTTTGCCAGTTTAGCCACCCCCGCTATACAAAAAAACTATAAATACGTCCGTGCCGTGCCGTGATGTTATGTGTTCGATGTTTCGTTGCCATCGATGGTCACCTTCGATGTCACCATCGATGTCGCATCCCTACTCGGAATCATGCCTTGATTGCACTTTCGTCTTCGAGAGTAAGTAGTAGTATTGCTGGAAATGTAAATAGTTAATACAAAAAATACACATTGCACATTGTAGCGACATCATTTAATAACATTTTTTTTTTTATTTAAGAGAATTGACGTTTATTTAAAATCTTGTTTTTTTATCTTTGGACAAACCACGAAGCTAAAAGCCTAAATACTAACGTACCGTCGGTGTCTTAAGCGAGGTAAGAGAAAGTTTGTTAACACGGGACTTAAATACTTAAAGATTTGGGGGAGGAAAGACCTCCGCGGGCAGCAGGTTCCACATTCTAGAAACTCTGGGATAAAACATGATTGTGTTTTGGATGCATTAAAGTGGACGAGATTTTTGGCGCCCCAATCCAATATTAAATTAAGATCCTGCGAAAGAGATATCTGCATCGCTCTGCGATTGTTTTCCAAGTCAGGTTTAGTGATGGGTTTAGGAACCTGAAAACTGGAGTAAAGGGTACTATCGTCGGCGAAACTATGAATGGAATTAGTTGTGGACGAGAGAAGGTCGTTGATGTGAAGAAAAAACAGCGTTGGTGCCCAAACTGAGCCCTGAGGGACTCCAGCATTTACTTGGTGAAAGCTTGAAGAATGGCCGTCCACAATAACTGATATACGCCGATCAGATAGATAACTAGAGAGCCAAGTACAGAGTTTTAGTTAAGTAGCTTTGTGATGTTTTTACAGGTTTTTTAGGATATTTTTAGTTTAAGATATAAAAAACAGCGTATCTTTCCTATTATTTATAATTACCAAAACCTTTAAAATAGAGACATGTATTTTACTCTCCTCCAATTCGCAAAAACATATTTTCAAACCGTTTTCAGTTTAAAGTAAATAAAACAAATAACAATTATTGTATCCTCAATATTTTACAATAAAATTTTAGAGCCAAATTGCTCACAAATTAGGTCAACTGAAAAAAACAAACGAGTTTCGCTTTGGTGGCAGATATCAAATGTCCATTTCGTTTTAATTTAGCCAATATTTCAACCAGTCCGTTTAAAATATATGGTTGTAGTGGAAAATATGTTTTTGTATTTATTTCCCTTTAATTATAATATGTTTATTTTTAAACTGACTTAAATAGAGGAGGTATGTTCGACGACTATATATTTTTATGTATTTACAGGGTTTTTATTTATATTTTGCCACCTACTGTTATTGAAACTTCATAAAAAGTTAGTGGAAATGGTTTCTTTTCACAATAATATTGGCTGTGGTGGCCCCTGAGACGTCACTGGACCCAAAGTCGGTCTATATAAAGTCACGACATTCGGCCATATTGCTTTGACGTGTTATAACGTGACATCTCCCATTTTTCGGCCATGTTGTTCAGTGCCGGAGATATACAGTTTATTGTATTAGTAGAACAACCGTTTACACAACAGTTTTTAATTGTTATTAAGTTGTAAATTCTTTTACTTTAAATAAAAACATTTTGAATTACATCTTTCAACAAATATCACTTCCAAAACAATGTAAAATGAAATGCGCAAATTCTAGACACCACTGGATTGATATTCAGCTTTGATTTTACCCAGTCTTGCCAACTTTTCTCCGAGAAGTGTCCTTCCTTGCGTCCCTGACCTCGAACCGCCTAAAAGTTGAGGATATGTCGCAACCTTATAAATATAAACTAACCTTGACTGGACCCAATTATCTTAATCTAGGTAGTGTTACAAGCGCCTTATTTTTTTTTATCTTTGGACAAACCACGAAGACTAAAAACCTAAATACCAACGTACCGTGGGTGTCTTAAGCGAGGTAAGAGGGAGTTTGTTGACACAGGACTTAAATACTTGAAGATTTGTGGAGGAAGGAAGGACCTCCGCTGGCTGTAGGTTCCACAGTCTAAAAACTCTAGGGATAATAGAACGAACAAAGTGGGAAGTTCGGGCCTGTCCAATTGGACTGTATAGGGATGCATACGCGCGGCACCACGAGTTTCTCTGTTGGGAGCTGCAAGAGAAGAAAATCTACTGGATAAGTCGTCGGAGCTGAAGCCGTAAAAGTAACTATAAAAGAGCGATAGATCTCTCACAGCTCGACGATGGGCAAGAGAAGGAAGTCTTTGAGTAAGTAAAGGATCATTAATAGGACAAACAGCTCTTCTTTGAATGGCATTAAAAATGCTGAGGGTTGTAGGGGATGCCATTCCCCAGACATGAGAACAATATTCCAGAGAGGGTCCAACTTGAGACACATACAACGTGTATAAATTGGAAGGAAAAAATACTTTTGGCTCGAAAAAGAATTCCAAGCTTTTTTGAAGCGACGGTGGCTATAGATACAATGTGTTTATGCCAGTAAACGTTATTCTCAAATGTGACGCCCACAAGGTTGAATGTGCGCCCGCTCTGCAAAACCTGGCCACTCATAAGCAAAGGGTGAGTGTTTGATGATTTTTTTCGCGACAAGGAACACGATTGTGTTTTGGGTGCATTAAATTAAACGAGATTTTTGGCGCCCCAATTCAATATCAAATTAAGATCCTGTGAAAGAGATATCTGCATCGCCCTGCGTTTGCTTTCCAAGTCGGGTTGAGGGATTGGATTGAGAACCTGAAAACTGGAGTGGAGGGTACTATCGTCAGCATAACTATGAATGAGATTGGTTGTGGAAGAAAGAAGGTCGTTGATGTGAAGAAGAAACAAAGTTGTTGCAAGTACTGAACCCTGAGGCACTTCAGCAATAATTCCGTGAAAGCTTGAAGAGTGGCCATCAACAATGACTGATATACGTCGATTGGAAAGATAACTGGACAGCCAAGAGCAGAGTTTAGTTGGAAGACCGTAGGAGGGAAGTTTATTGAGAAGTGCGTCATGCCAGACCTGGTCGAAAGCTTTACATATATCATTATTACAATATATAAGTGTTCCAAATTTTATCTAAATCGGTAAGAGGGTTCCCGAGATACGAGATAGGCCTTATCTGTATGAGCAGTTTTAATATACAGTAAGGGTACAGCTTCATATAGTTTTTTTTCAAAATGTCATTCGTTTTCAAGGTACAAGTCGTCAAAATTTTTATTTTGGTTGCTCTTAACTTTACCCTTATTTTGTCTAGTAAAATCACCCCCTTAAGTTTCGTAATCGATTTTTGAATCACCCTGTATACCATTTTTTTCTTATCACCCAAGCTTTGTAAACCAATAGGTATAAATGACCCTCGAGTAAATTCCCATTTAGCATCGTGGCTCCCCCACTATTGGTTGGTCTGGAGCGTACTAACCCCAACGCAATATGCTAATTTTTTACACCCTGTATAACTAACTAAGAAATAATATGGTATTTAAAAAAAAAAGCCTGAATGTGACGTCGATAAATTTAAGTGTTTTCGACAAAAACAACTTTGTGCCCAAATACGGTTTTATTAATTAAATGGATGAATGAAAAATTAAAAAGATTTAAAAGCAAAATCCATAAATAAGGTTTTTATATAAAAAAATAATATTAAATTAATATAGGATCTCTTTACTTCAAATCAAAAGATGTTAATGCTTTTTAACGTATTTTTCGTCAAATTATTTCATCAATTATTAAATATATAATTTTTTCTTTAGGAAAATTTCTTTTGTGCCTTTTCAACAAAGATTTTCTTCGACAGATAACCATTTAAATAAGTATTTATATAAGAAACGAAATAAAATTGTGTGACGTCGGGTTGATATCATTAGAAATTTCCAAGAATTGATTTCTTTACGTTATTGTCAATTTATTTTTTCATATTGTAGGTTTTTGTTTAATTTTTTTTTTACATAGCTACAGGGTGATCAAACTTATGTCGGCACCATTGCTAACTTTTGTTTTATTGAAGATACGATGTCGGTTAACGTGCTAAAAACCAAAAAACTATTGAACATGCGGTTTTCGAATTATTGCAATATATATAACACTTTTTCATTGGCACTTTTTAGCTACTACATGATGGTATTTTGAGATTTTATACCCGACGTTTCGTTTTCAAGAAACCATCATCAACTTTATTTTTTTATATGGCTCGAAAAAAGTACCCCCTGTATCTGATCCCATTTTTTTATTACAAATTCAACGATGTATCACATGTCATATTTTAATTTTTGGTTAAAAGAAAAATTGCATTTTTCTATTTTTTTAAAGTTATTTTTAAGTAGGCCTTGCATACAAATGCTTGGACGTTAATACCTGTTACCGTATCTGTAACATAATTTAATATCATTATAAAATAGTATTTGTCCTTATTACCATGCTTGTCGAGTTGTTGTTTTTAAAACAATTGTTCTTATTGTTACCGCTGTCTCTATTATTGTTTATTGGTGAATAGCTAATATTTTATTGTATTATTACGGTCGAATATGCAGGATGGCCATTATAGCCATAAAGATTAGTTTGACATGCTAGCATGCTACATTTTGTGCTGCAAAAATACATGAAGGTATCATTTCTGCAGTTAATGAATTATGGTAAATACATGGACCTGGTATTTTAGTTCCTTACATTCCACACCACATATTAAACCCAAAACGTCCTTGATGTTTCGATATTTTTTAACACGCGGATTTTGTTGAGCCTAGTAATGCGTATTGCGCATTCAAAAGTACATTACACTACACTACACTTTTCACTATGCCAAACACACCTAGTGCTGACTTTGATTTGATCACGCTGTATATAAATTAACTGTTTTTTTATTGTTTTTTATAAAAACAATTCTGGATTATTCGTTTAAAAATAAATGCACTGCATGTAATTTGTAATTTTATTTAAATCCATTTCTATTATTATCTAAGGAAGTGAGAATCACGTCCTCGTAAGTTACGTATAATAGCAGTTACATGCTGTAATCTCTTGTTGGCTTTTGGCCCAATCGCTTAATAACTTAGTGTTTTGGCAGAAAATTTGCCAAAATCTGTGCACATTAATATTTAAACAATGTACTAAAAGTCCCTGGGCCTGTAATAAAATTAACTTCATAATATTAACACTTTTAAAACTTTTTTAGGGAGGTTTTTTTGATGGATCTACCACGAATAATCATATCGCCTATTGCGAAAACTCTCTATTTTCTTACCAAGTTGCAAATTATTCAAATTTACATCCTTAAAAACCTCAAATATTCTTTTTACTGACTTCTAAGAATATTCATCTATTTTTAAATTCTTTGTTTATTTAACCCCGGTTCATGTCCCCTTTCGGCGAAATACCACTATCAGAAATAAGTATTTGAAGATCTCCGTCGGGCTTTTCCCGCTTTATCACAAACGCGGCCGCGCTTTTGGCGGCATGCGCCACAGCGATATCGGCATGCTTTGTCGGGGCTTTGACTAGTTCCCAGAATAACGTTTAATAATTTCACCCTAGATATTGGTTCTTTTAGTTGACCAATAAGATTTCTAAATTATGAAAGCCATATTTGTTTTAATTTGTTTCTGTATTTTTATTGGTTTAACCATTTCCTTTTTTTGGATCCACCTCTATTTCAGTTTTTCTCCCCAAAACTCATATTTCCAATTTCAGTGTCTATTCGGAGACCTCTAACGTTACACGTTATATTTTCCCCAAGAGTGTCTAATCGGAGACCTCTAACGTAACATCGTTATAATTTCACCCCTAAGTGTCTACCCGGAGACCTCTACCGTAAGATCGTTATAATTTCACCCCGCAGTGTCTACTTGGAGACCTCTAATGTAACATCGTTATAAAACATAAAGCATTGTATGCACCACGGGCTTTACTGGACTATAATGCCCATCAGGTCAAAACCTTCAGGGCATTATAGTCCTAGTAACGCCCTTGATACATAAATAGCTATTAAAACAAAAAATATTTTGGAGAGTTAATATTTTAAATTTTAATTAACGACAATAATTACGAAAAATACCCATTAAATACTAAATTATATTAAGAAAAGAAAGGTTAGTTAAATTAAAGCAAGACACGAGCCCCATAAGGCATTGATTAAAGGAACAAAATAATAACCTTTTCATTAAATTACACAGAAAACAACAATGTTTGAAATTGGAAAACGGCTCAGGAAATAAACAACAAGGTTTTCGGAAGTCGGGAAAATCATCTTACCTTTTAAATTACTGCTTTTTCCTTTGTTTAATAAAATTGTCGTGGAAATTGTTCTAGACATTTGAATCCAGGTTGAAGTTTGATTGAAAAACTTGGAAAGGCCTCTTTTGACTCGTTATTTATGATTTAAATTTTAATAGACTTTTACTATTGTAACCGGTGTAAGACAATGAGTAAATTGAGACGCGTATAAAGGTCTGGCCACACATAGCCGCAACGAGCCTGCAGACGTGCGTCTCGCTGGTGAAATGTAGGAGGATGCGGTGCAAAAAGTTTTGTATATGTAATGAAATTGCAGTAATATGAGTCTGTTATACTGCGTTTTAAATTATACCACCTGATCGTAAAAAACCTTTACAATTTACCTATACGACCCTTAAAGTTTAAATGAAAAGGAACAGAGATAGGTAGAAAAATCTGTTTTATTCTCTCTCTCTATTTTTTTCTTGGTTTTGGTCCCTTCAGGTCCAATCCACCACTCTCCCCCTTCCGGACTATGCTTTCCAGGGCTTCGTCGGCGGAAAATCTGGATAATCCAGCTCGTAGCTCCCACAAATTCCAAAAGAAAACAAATAATTCAACAATCGATGCAATGCATAAATTGTCGGCTGTCGAACCAAGATCTGCTACTGGTGTTACGTATAACCTTCACTTTCACTACTGACAGTTCCCATGGCACGCCCATCTATTTCCCGCCATTTAAGAAATACCTCGTGTTCACCACCAAACAGGATACCATCAGCTTATAAGAATTTTCGCTCACAGCGCTTAGATCCAGAAGAAAGATGCCGCCAATTTAGCGTGAATCTTTCCTTGATCCCCGAAGGTAAAAAATGTTCGTACGGCACCTCTAACCGCCACTCCGGGAAGAACTTTTTAGTCCTTTATGCCGTCCGCACTGTCCGGAGGTCAAACAAAGAGTCCAGGTTCTTGGCAGAAATTGCTGAACTTGGTAAAGGGCAGCGGACATATTTAACAAGAGAGGGGTGCAGAATAAGCCAACAGGCTGCTGTGCAAACATGGTTGAATGACCAACCCCGCCTTAAACCAAACAACCAACCAACTATACCAAATCTTATATTGATAAACTTTTTCATATAATCATAATAATTTTTTTATATATTAAACTTTTTGACCAGTTTTTATTAAAAGTCAACGAAAACAGAAAAATCCACACCGCCATCCACCCTCAATTCAATTTAAAAATTTCCACGGCTGCAAGAAGGAGGTTAATGATCCAAAACAAAAAGACCGATTTGGAACAGATGAACATTATATATTCCGGGGTGAAACTCATCAGGGAACAGGGAATCCGGGATTGCGCGACCGGATTTGTGCTCGAATGACTCGAACGGACTCCAATGCCGCTTAGAAAGTCCAAATTTATGAGGTAATCGACTCGTTTACACGTTGGATTTACGGGAACATTTGGTTTTACGGTTAATGTCCCGTTAAAAAATTAATTTTCCGAACTTTGGTTATAAATGGTGTAAAGTTGTTCCCATAGCTTGAACGTCGTTCAGAAATTTGTAAAATATAAATAGTGCGGGAGGTAGCAACTGTAGGAAAAACAAGAATTTTAGGTTGGCTGATTTTTAATACCTAAGTTGTTCTTTCTTCTCCTCCGTGTGGTAGCGGTTGCGTTGGCGACCAGTTATGACCTTGACATTTAGAGCTGCAACTGATATGTCAAAAAATGCTGACCTTGGTCATATATTGTGACGTTGAATTTTGAAAACATAGGGCCACTTTACCTCACTTGGACAAATGTACCATATGGAACTATCTTCTTGGGATCATATGCCGGTGGACCATCAAAACTAACTTTGCATTTTTTTTAAACTAACTTAACTTATTTGACTAACTTAATTTCGTAATTTTGTACGGGCATACCCCCACTAGGGGTAGCCCGTACAGAGCTTATCTAGACGTTAACTTTTTTCTGCACTTTACTGTTACTACCTACTTCTTATCGAATATTTTTCTAATCTTTTCCTGCCCCTTGTTCTTGGATGTGATTTCTTCAATGCCAACATAATTAAATAAATAATAAAATAATAAAACTAATATACCCCTATATAGAGTGTTTTAAACTTCATCAAAATATACTGAAAGGTTCAGAATTTAGAAGGGGAACGACTGTATAATTAGCAATGATAAAACTGTCAGGCAATAAAAAAAATATGTTTGGTTAACCTATCTAAAGACAAAAAATTGAAAATTAGGTTTCTTAAAATGTTTTCAAAACTTTGGATTACTACCTGTACAGGTAGGATGCGAACTAATAACGCAACTACTACCGCCAGCCAGACAGCCCAGAGTTAATCCAGAAGAGGAAGAAAAACAACATATCAAAAAATCAACTAACCTAATTTTTTTTTAAACATTGCTTTCTTTTATTACTTACCTTTAAAGGGCCTTTTACTCTTATGGTGATTAAAACTAGAATATAATTTAACAAGTGCAGTGTAAAGACATTACAAGCAGAAATGATTTTATTTTCCTTTTTTATTTTGTAAATAGATTTCGACTGCTTGTAAAGACTACTTTTTGTTAACTATTGGATTATGGTTTTGCTTCGTTTTTCAGACTGCCGAGAGAGGGCGTGATGGACAATAATCTACTACGTTTACTTGACATATTAGCTTCTTAAGGAATTTTTGAAGTTTTTTGTTACCGCCTACATGCCCTACACCGTACTAGGGATGCGACATCAAAGCCAAACATCGATGTTGAACATCGATGGTGACATCGAAAGGTGACCATCGATGGAAACGAAAGATCGACCAGAGACAAGAATGAGACGAGCAACTAAATGTAAATAAATTATCCGAGAGAGAGATAGCTGCTGGGCCTGCCTTGTCTGTCTTCAAGGAAGGTAAACGCAGATGGCGCGTGAGTCGACTTTATCGTTTGCCCGCCAAATTTAAATTATATATCTGTGCTATTTTTCCCCTTAATGTTAGGTACTTGTTTTTGTTTCCTATTAATATAAAATATTGGGGTTTAGTTCAATAATTACACACACCTTATTAAAAATGTCATTTATTTGGTTTTTATAAAGATTTTTTCTTGCAGATAACCATGTCAATATTACCTTAAATTATCTGTTGAAAAGCACAAATTTAATATATACACTGTGATCACTAATAAAAGTCAATTTTCAAAGTCCAATTAAAGGTAAAAAACCACGAAACACACAATAAATCACAGAAAATGTAAACAAACTGTCCAAACAAATCGGCCATTGAAAAATATCAAACACAAATATCGAATAACATTTCAGCGTGACTGCCTGCGGCAACGTTTGTCAAGTTAAAAATATTCGATTCATGGTATATTTTCTTTCTCTTAATTAAATGTGAGCCAAAAGGACATTAAAGTTTACATGCAGAAATTGTAAACAACTTGGCAGCCAGGGCAAAGCGATGATTGCTCCATCTACGATAGCCTGCCATGATGAAAGACAAAGACATATTTGGGAACTTGCGTTAAACCAGAAAGAGATAAATACAATGGACAAATTGTTAGGACCAGTTACTCGTCTCATTGTTGTCTCTGCCATCGATGTTTCTTAAACATCGATAGCACGGATTCGTGTTTATAGATTTTTATGTCGGGGATGGCTTTACTAGCAAAAATTTGGTATTCAAATTTGTTTAAAGAGCAAATAAAAGGTCCTATTTTTTTTCCTACTAATACATGTTGGTTCTACTTTTTTCAGATAAATAATTTTTTACTTTTTAAGAATTTTAGGTTACATTTAATTGCTGACTTTAAGGCTGACGATAACGTCCAGATAAGTTTTTCTTTGCCTTTCCTGCCTGACATTTTTTTCTTTAGTTTTTTTTGGTGTTGTAAAATATTGGATCCATGTTACCAAATAGTTTGGTAATGTATCTTTTTAAATTATAGGTCCTTCACTAACATGACAATCCAGCCACGTCCCCATTCCGCTATCTCCCGCAGAGCCGCCGGCGGTGCCCTAAAATATATCTGTTTAATAAAAAAGAAAAACAATGGTATCTTAATTGACATACAATAAAAAAACTTACCCAGATAGACACTGTATCTTTAATTTTTCATAGGTTGGTATGGTATTTTAGGCAGGACTGGTAACGCGACCATCTTCGACGTCTAAAAAAAATCGTTTCATTCTGTTTTAATTCACGAACTGTAAAAATAAGATTTTTAATAATATATCATAAAATTTAAAAGGTAAGTCCGACTTCCTAACTGCTAATATATCCCGTCGTTAATCAAGTCTTTATGCAAATAACTTTTGACATTTAAATCAAGGACCAACTTTCATTAAGAGGGGAGTCAAATGAAAATCGTCTTGCAGGATGTTGCGCGAGGATAATTTTTTTAAAAAATACCAAAGCTTTATGGGTTTTAAGGTTTATAATAAATAAATAAAACTTTAGGCTCGGCCGTGAGCTATTTTTATTCCTAAATATTGTTAAATAACGGAGTTATTAACAAATGAAATAACAACAATTTTGAACTTTTTTGTCACAGAATCCAATTAAATATAGCTAGCGTCAAGACAATATTTTAGTGATAATATTTACGAAATATGGACCTAAAAAATCTTTTATTTTGGACAAAATTAGAATCTAGTGAAATTTTGATCATATGGTAGAGTTTTTCGGCCATTTTGAGGACGCGCCTAACGTGGTTAGGCAACATGTAAATCATTAGAATGTTCAGTACCTATCTTCCAGGGGGCGGCACGATAGATCTAGACAGATATCTGTAACGTTTTTGGAAATTCAGTAAGGGTTAAAAATAATTTAAAATCGACGTGACATATACAGTGTCCCTAACAAAATCTTGCTTTGTTATATTTTGTTTTCTTGATGATTGTAGTGTACTTTTTGCGTAGCACAAAAATATATATGATGAGAATGTGATATGTACATTTTGCTAATTTTTCCTTTGATTGGATAACTGATTATTGCACAAATTATGCTAATTTTTCCATTGATTGGATAACTGATTATTGCACAAATTATTGTTCTTGTTAGTGGTGTACAAAATACTTCACTAAATTTATTATCCAAATAGTCTTTATGCATCATGAAAACTTGTATTTTCCTTAACCTCAAAATAACTCTTACAAATTCACACGTACGCATCGGTATCGGTAGTGCTGAACGGCAAATTATATTAGTGCCTGAACCAGCAATGAAATCGACTTCTTATTAATAACC
Source organism: Listronotus bonariensis (assembly GCA_014170235.1). Taxonomy (NCBI): domain Eukaryota; kingdom Metazoa; phylum Arthropoda; class Insecta; order Coleoptera; family Curculionidae; genus Listronotus; species Listronotus bonariensis. Next base: position 62,787 of record JACEGR010002189.1, on the reverse strand, counting down.
CCTTTAAAACCCATTTTAGGGGTAGGGTCCTTTGTCAGAATCTGCAAGGGGCGCTTTAACCCAGCCTTTCAATTTTTACATGTTTCAAGTGTCGAACTGGGCAAACGCGTCACTTTTTTTGTCGGACGAGTTTACCACACACATGGTTTTACGTGCAATTTTTAGTAATTGTGGCAGAAAGGCAGAAATGGAAACCTTTAAATCTTATATTTATTATTTATAAAGAATACCAGGAAATGTTCAAATAGGTTAATGTAAAATGAATAATAAATTTAAATATTTCTCCCTGTAGAACTAACCCGAAGAAATTTGGCATAGTTGTTTCTGAACTTTGTCGAGAAAAAAGTAATAGCAACTGGTTTTGGTTGTGGTTGTGTAATCAGAACTTTTATAGGGGCGGGTAGCTCTACAGGGAGTATTATCTTAACTTTAAGTTAATTTTATATTTATTGACACTTTCTGGTATTTTTTATGAATAATAAAATGTAATTTTAAAAAAATTAAGTGTAGCATTTGATTTTACCCCAACTTCGTTTCGACCAATGAAAAACAATTTTTATAAGCTTTTCAGAGAGGTGCCGCATGAGGGTTTGCGACTTAAGATTCCCAAGTTTTAAAAAACGCACCCTTTTTATAAGGGCTGACTAGCAGGGGAAGAACTTCCCTTTAAAAAAAAAACTTATATACCTCCAACCATATTTTTTCAAAAATTTTGCTTTTACACAGTCCATTACTTGTTGACAAACAAATATATTATTTAACCCCTAGGTGGTGTAATTACGCCCTAAGGAATAATGTTTTTCAATCATGTTCTTGGTTGTTTTATTATTATTTTTTTTGTAAGAGTGTTGGGCAAGTCAGCATAGAAAAACTTTTAAGAAATATTTTCTCCCCATAGGAAGTGTAAAAAAATGCTTTTATCATAACTACCCCTCAGATATTTCTAAGAAAATTTCGTACACTTTTTTGACCATTATATTACCTTTTTGCCGTTTAATTAAAAAAAAATACCAGTGGCATTCAAACAAGATTTGTATTGAATTATTTTGAAGAAAAAAATAGTATGCCCTACGTTTTTCGAATCAATATTATTTTGAAATACTTAATAGAAAACGGATTTAATCCCTAGGGAATAAAACCGTTTTTCTTTCATTACCACACTTTTTTTGACTAAATGTAAACAAAGGAAAAAAACTTTTCTGAATTATTGGGCTCGGCACTAATTGCTACTTTGGGGATTGGGGTTTGGGAGTATTATTGTGATGCCAGGCGATCTGGTAGCACTTGGACTTTTCCTATCTAAAGAAAGTACGGTACTACATTCAGTAATAAACACTTTAGTGAAAGAAATATTTAAATCACAATAATTCATTTTTTTTCGTTTTAGACAGGATAAAGTCAAAATAAAACAAATTTAAAGTATTGTCTTAATGTAGCTTTATTATATTATAAATAAGAAAATATTTAAATTGTTTAGTATAAATAAATAGTATTGTTATATCATATCGTATCTTGGAGCAGAACTAGCCTAGCTGCAAAATTAACCATTTTAATTTTTTAAAAGAAATTAAAAAAAAAAACGTCCAAAAAACCATCCTAATTTAAACTAATATTATAAAGAGGTAAAGTTTATATCTTTGTTTGTTTGTAGCCGCTAATCTTCGGAAATACTGAACCGACAATAAAAATAATTTCACAATCAGAAAGCTACACTATTCAGGAGTATATATCAATCTATACAAATAATATAAAGAGGTAAAATTTGTAACTGCATGTATAAGCACCAGTAGTCCACTGGTAGAATGCTAGCCTGTCACGCGAGCGTCCCAGGTTCGGTTCTCTGCGTATGCAGATTTCTTTTTTTTAATAGATAAGAAAAAAGCAACTAATTTACCTATTTTTAGTAAATTTTTTCTTTGATATTTATTTATACTAATATTATAAATAAAGAGGTAAAGTTTTGTTACTTTGATTGTTTGTAAGGGCTAATTTTCGGAAATACTGAACCGATCATGAAAATTCTTTCACAATCAGAAAGCTACACTAATCAGGAATGCTATATGCTTTTTTTATTTTTGCAACGACAAAGATTTTAAAATGGTTATCAGTAAGCTGAAACAAAGTAAAAGGAAATCCAAAAAGTTTGGACGTAAGTTGCAAGTTGATTTACTCTTTGGAAAAAATTCACAATATTATATTTTGTCTAAAGTAGCTATTAAACTGAGAGAGAAAAAGTAGGGGGAATCGGATTTTACTTTGACTTAGTTAAAGTAGGAGGACGAAAAAATGGACGGTAGATGTTTTCGGAGATGTGGAGTTTTGGATTGGAAATTCTGAGCAAGAAGTTTAAAAAAAAACCTTCGGCATGTCGCAGTCGCACGTAATAAACGAGATTTTAGCAAAATTTTGTTTTAGACCTGAACTGTATCTATAAAGAAATATATTATATTGTTTGTATATGTATTGGACCCTATAAATATGCGTGGAAAAAAGAGGTGGATATTTAATCTGTTGCATTTGTAGCCAATGGTCGGCTTCAAGGGGTTAAAATTATAGTAAACACTTGCTGAAAGTTCTTCCCTGTAAGATGCATTTGAGCGAGATTTTTAAAATTAAAAATTTGTCGATGTTATATTGATTAAATTTTTTACCGTTATACGGTTGCAGATAGTTTAAAATTCAAACCAAAAAAGGACCATTAGATTTATTTAAAAATTCATTGAAAAGGTACCACTCCATACATAAAACATATTAGAAATACTTTGTGAAATGCACCAGTATTTTTCCCAATAATTACAGCCATTCCAGAAAGCGCATTGTAGTTGGTACCATAAGATCTTTTAGGCCATGAACCATCGAGGTACACCGTTATCCATGGTACATTGTCAGACGAAATCTGATTCCTTTCTATGGCTATTTCTTTTTCTCTAACACCCGCTCTTTCCATAGATCTCCATAGTGAAGCTGTCCAGTCCTAAAATATATATTTACAGAGGGTGATTTAGGGATGATACCTTCATAGTGAATGATTGAATGAATGTTTTTGGGATTTGCAGTAAAACTTTTTGTTTTCATGCAACAAAACTTTTAAAATCAATTGTAATAAACGTTACTGACATGTTTGTGCTTTGTTTTGTTTAATAAAATAAATAATTAAATATGTGATTTCTCTATGACACATTCAATACCGAGCACTCTGTGTATGTATGTAGGTCGCATAAGTTTTAGTAGTACATATATATCCATTTTTTTATCACTACTCAATTTTTTTTTATTTATTTAATCATAATTCAACTAACAAGCTACAAGAATTAATGTAATATACTATATTGACAATAGTTAACGCAGCCCACAGACGTGCAGGTGTACCCACGGTAGACCCGTACAGTTTTTATTCAGGTAGAACTGTGTGTGTGTGTGGGCAAAACTGTACAGTTTTTTTAACCTGTTCAGGCGACCGAAGTAAAATCAAAAATACCCCTTTGTAGCCGCCACAGACACGCAGATCGACCGTAGAGGTTGTAAAGTTTTTTTAACCTGTTTATTTTAAAAGGCGACTGAAGCCGGCATACTTTGTGAACTCGAGGTTGAACTGGTTTATTTGTATTTGAAAAAATACAATGCTATTGATTATGGCAGCAGAATTTTTAAACAATGCAAAACATTTTTTGGGTTGTTTTTTTTAATTAAAAAGAATAAACTATAGGTAAACTTCATTTAATAACTTAATGATTATAAATATAATTTAAATTTAATAAAAAATACTAAAATTAAATAAATGTAATAGACAAGGTGTCCCATAAATAAAAGCTTGTGTGTGCGCAATTTTTCTCTCCGGTAGTCCGGAGTGCATATAGGGTGTTTCCCAATTTACGGTAAAAAATTAAAGGTTGTTTTGTAAGATAATAAAATTGAAAGTTGAGATTATACTTCCAACTCGGACCTATACTTAAAAGGTAAAAGTTATTATTTTGTTTTATTAATTATAGACTTTACCATAACTTTTTAGCCAACCAATAGCGGTTTTTGTTTCAAATATATAAAAAGTGTTTAAACGACAATAGATGGGGAAAGGTCGCTTCTTATTCGAATCTTACACTAATTGCATATCACTATGTGAAAGTAATAACAAATTTTAAAGAAAATAACAATAACATTTAAACTAACGACTTTTAATGAATCAGGTGTCTTTTAAATTTTTTCAATGTCTTTGGGTTTCCAGAGGCAAGATATTAGGTCAATTTTATTTTTCGTTTTCTTATAAAGTAAGTGAGATCAAAAAAACTTAATGACAAAACAAATGTATTTTTTTAAGCAAAGAAAATATGAATATAGAAGACAGCCCAATCGAAACCGAATGAAGAATATGTAAGATAATAAAACTCTAAATATTTTAAAAATTTCAACACGCTGTATTTTGAAAATAATGTTATTTTGGGCCTTTACAGTGTGTCCACGAATGGACTTTTAACTCTACCTCTAAATTTTTTTATTTTTATTATTACGAAACAAAAAAATCTTTGTCTAAAAAGCTAAAAGCCATATTAAAAAATGCCCTATGATATACAGGGTGGTTCAAAATCGCAAAAATAAATTTTTAAAAATCAAAAAAAAATTAAAATTGAAAAATATATTTGGAAACTACCTAATACAAAAGCATTAAAAAGTAAGTTTTATACATTTTTATCATTTATGATTTCTCAGGGAAAATTAAGTGTTAACTAAAATAATCTTCACATATGCAAACATTATTAAGTTAAGTTAAAATGCATGTAAATATTATCCAAAGGGTAACGATTTATTTAACAAAAAAATAAAATTTCTATTACGTGTTAGTATTTAAATAAGTAAGTACTTACAAAAATATTCATAACAGATTTTTATATTGGCAAAATACCATTTTCGTAATTTTGAATCTCCCTGTATATCATAAGGCGGTTCTTTTTAACGCTTTTATTTTAAAAAATCTCTTTTCTTTCTACGTAATTGTAAAAATATTTTTTTAATTTCTTCTTTTTACGTTAACCTTAGGTTATTCCAGAAACCATAATCAATGGAAAAAAATTATTTTAAACTTTTAATTACTTTTTTTATTTTTAATTATTATTACTTACTATTAGAATAGTACGTAGTATCAAAAATATATTCTTTTTCTTTCAAAGTTATATTTCGCAATTTTAAACCACCTTGTATATCCTGCAGCGATTTTTTTCTTTTCTTCAACACCGTTATTTTTCTTATGAAGGTCATAAGAAAATAATATATATATATATATATATATATATATATATATATATATATATATATATATATATATATATATATATAGGTAATGTCGTAGGTCAAAAACGGACTATTAAATTAAATACCGAGTTATACCTTTCTAGTAAGAAGATAGTTATCTACAAGTTCCCTATTTACACTTTTTTCTATTTCAAATATTAACTGAGCTACGGAAGAAAAAAGTGGACCAAACGGTTTTTGGAAATATCTAGTAAGCCATGATTATTTTTAACGAAATAAAAAGCGATTTAAACTAAGCACTAAAAAATACAGTTCTTTTCTCTTCTATCCATCTCTGTAGCGGCAGCGGTTTTCAAGATCATTGTACTAAACATCGAATATAGTATACCCTGTATAATACATTTTATCAAAAAAGGAAAGTATTTAAAAGCCTCAATAAGAAATATTTTATTCTTAAAAAAAATCAGAAAAAAACAATAAAATAAAACGAAACTATTTACATATATTGTGGCACAGCAATACCGTATTTGTCATTTAACCTAAACATTTATTTAAATTATATAATTTTTAATTATTATATCCTTTACCTGTTAAACTTTATTATTCATTAAAAAAAATCTGTTTACGGCCGACCGAAGGAAAAAAACTGTGCAGTTAAACCTGATTGCCCCACACACGCTCAGGTCTCAGGTCTACCCGAGTAGTGTTTCGGCCGACCGGAGAAAAAAACTGTGCAGTTAAAACTGTACAGTTATAGCTGATTGTTCCACACACGCTCAGGTCTCAGGTCTACCTGAATAAAAAACTGTACAGGTCTACCCACGGTAGACCGTGGGTACACCTGCACGTCTGTGGGCAGCGTAAAGGTATGTATCGGCCAGCAAATCAACAACAAAGGAAGTACGATTAGTCATCCTATCCGACATGTTTACATGCCGGCATTCGCGTTAGACCGTCTCCTTTCCACACATTGCCTATGAACGACTTCATTTAGCTGATTCTGTATTGTTATTACTTTTGTTTTTATGGACTGCAATGACGGGAAACCATTTTTATTAATAATTTAATAACGCAAATAAAGGTAAAAATACTCCTATTTTAATTTTATAAGTATTTTAAATTATATTGATAATATTTTGCCCTAAAAACATTTTGATCAGGTTAGTAAAAGATGGCCGTGAAAAATAAAACACAAGCTAAATTTAACCCTTTTAGCAAAAAGCTGGCATTTGTTTTGCATGATTATCTATAATTTACTAATATAAAAAATAATGGTTGTTTCTTACATTAAATATTAACGTTTTAATAAAACCTGATAAAAAAGTTTCAAGGGCAAAATATTAACAAAATAACTTTAAAATACCAAAAAATTGGATTTTTTTACCCCCATTTGCGTTAATAAATTATTAATAAAAATAGAGTTCCCGTCATTGCAGTCAATAGAAAACAAAAGTTATAACAAGATTGTTTAAAGTAAAACATAATTACTTTTTTCATGGCCTACTATCTAACTCAATATCAGTCATAAATGACAAAATATGTAATGTCTCCGGAATTTTCACGATTATCGCAGAAAAAAAAGGTTTTTTTGGAAATACACAAAGTTGCATATTTAAAGGTAAATTATAATTCTAAACATCTTTTCTTTATAACAATTTTCGATATTAGCAAAAATACAGGTATTTTACTCCTAAGCAAAAAATATATTTTTGGCCAAACCTCGTAGATGACTGACATAATTTAAAATCTGTTGATTTCATATTAGGTTTTGGACCATGTAGAACTTTTTATAAATAATAACTTTTTTTCATTAATAATAAAAAAGTTTCCAATATGATGCCAACTTACGTAGACACACTGTATGTATTTGAGTATATGAGACGGGAACAGCTGGGGCTGCATGTCACACTGCGCACACGTGGTTAGCTATGACAATGTTAATATTTAGCATTGGTGGGTAATGCCAGTTTGTAACTGTGCATAAAATAAAATGACTCATTGATATATGCCAAGTATGCATATAATACTCGATACATTTATATTATATACATACCATACTTTGGGTCCTATACACTGAAAAAATCCCCTGAACAAAAAATGTATTTCATTGGTTTAAAAAGTCAGTAACCCCAGTTACAATATAAAGTGTATTTTATTGGTTCAACTTATAAATAACCGAAGTTACTTATACTAGTTATTCATTATCAATATAATGTGCCCAAAGTATACATACCTGTCAACCTCAATTGGAGATAATATACCAGGTTCCTTATAAATTTTGGAATCATGCATACTTGGATATGAAGTTCTACTCCAATTATCAATTCTGAAAACCATTTGTAAAAAAATAATGTTTATTTTTTAAAAATACCCATACAGTTTATCCTTATTGCCTACCTAAAAAAAAATCAAAACATTGATCTCAGTTTCGTTTACAACATTTTTTTAAAACTAATTTTCCATTTGTAGGGATATAAGAGGGCAAGGAGTTGCGGCAACACAGTTAACACAATCAGATCACCTCATATAAAAATAAATTTAAAACTTTTTAGATATGTACATTATGCCTAGCATTTTACAACAAATAAAAAAATATATTTTTTTAACCTGTTACATGGATTGCCCCCTTAAATATGATGATAAATGTAAATATTTTAAAAATAACAAACTTTCTTTAAGTGTTTTGGGGGCAGAACTGTAATGCATTAGGACTATTTTTAAATTTCGAATAAGTTACGAGTTTTGTTTAAATGTGTAAATTTTTTCTTAAGAATTGCGTTTGAATCACACTAAGATACAATAAAATAAACATCAAGATAAATGGGGTCTATTTGAAGACATATTTCCTACTTAGTTGTAGAGATTAAGGCTTTGATGACTTTAATGATGGTATTTATTATAAATAATGAAATAAAATACTATATTAAATATCATTTAAAAAGTCCCTTACTTTGATTTAAAAACATCTGCTTCCCATTCCGAGTCAGTTAGCTAGTTTTGTTGCACTTTGTTCTAATCTTGATGGGGATGCTTTATCTGGTTTATCGAAAACAACTGAAACTGAAGTTGTTGGGAAACATTGTACATTATCCCCAGAAGTACATGCTGTTGTAGAGTTGAAAGATCTAAAAGTGAAAAAAAAATATACAGGGTGTCTCTAAAAGTCCTGTACAAAATGATTTCACAAATTCCCTGGGTCAAAAGATAACGATCTATAGCCAATAGCAATTTACCTTTGTCAAAAATTTGATTGTTGGTGAGTTAAAGGGTGTCAAAGTTTTTATTTTATTTTATTTAAGTTGTTTTTAAATGTTTTATGTATTATGGAAGATTTTCGGAAATCAAAATATGCTAATGTTTTGTCGTAAAATTTCAATGGAGGCACCTGCAGTCTCTAGCTTATGTTCAAAGTGTGATTACTTTTTTTGCCTCAGTATATTATGATTCTAGAAAATAATTTTTATTTTGTCACATTTATTACACTAAAAAGGTGAATGTGATAAATTTCGCTATGAGCAACCATTCCTAAGATATTTTAGATAAAATGGTTTATCCCATAGTTACAAAAGTTTTCCATTGCACGCTTTATCTAGCTAAGCCAGCTGGTACTCTCCAAAACGTCGCGTCAGTACAAAATGCTACCACAAATTCTTTGGACCAAAATACAAAATGCTCTAATACAATTAACCTTAGTCGAGAAAGTTGCTCGTTTGCAAGATACAGGGTGTCAAATTTTTTATTTAATTTTTTTACATCGACACCCTGTATCTCGCAAACGATCAACTTTTCAAGTAGGCTAAATTGCGTCAAATAGTTGTATTTTGGCGCAAGGAAATTGTGGTACCAATTTGTACAGACCTTTTAGAGACACCCGGGTGGTCCAGACAAAGCGTAAAGGTGGGCAAATACAATTTATGACGAGAAATAAAACACTTAATCTGAAATATCTCAAAAACACTATTAAAAAAATATTATAAATAAAAATTTACTTGTAAAATGACACTTTAAACATAAGCAAAGGACTGCAAGTAGAACCTTCTACATTTCGATTCCTTACTTTAAAAAAACCCTTAACACCGAATGTTGTACAAAAATTTGAAATATTAAATAAAATAAGTATTTAAAAATAACTAAAAAAAGTTTTAACATTCTATATCTCACCAACAATTAAATTTTCAACTTAACTAAGTTGTGTTAGATCCTTGTATTTTTACACAAGAAGTATAAAAACTACCTAGTTCTAATTATACAGTACTTGTAACTGTTGTGTTCCAAAATGTTTAAGTCTTTTAAATTTTAAATCGGTAAATGACCTAAACTTGTTAAAAGATCACATATAGGTATCCAAGGACGCCTTTTTCACTGGTCACTTTAAGCAAGTGCCCAGGGCCTTACGATCAATGGATTCTCCAATTTTAAAGTGCCCTGTTAGGGGGAGGGGAGAGGTTAAAGACAGACGGCCCTACATATTAGTGTATTTACTCAAAAAAATATTTTTAACATATTTTTATATGCAGGCAGAAAAACTTGTTTGCTCAATGGCCATTTATGATTTTTCAATTAGAACTTGTTTTATCATTGTTGTTGCCGTTTCCCGCAGTTGGTAACTTGTTAAAACAATCATATTGGTCGATCACAAACGTTTAAGGAACGACCAACGCCAAAGGTTAAAATTTGGACAAGACAAACAAAGCCAAATGCGGCGACGGCGTTTATAAAATGATTATAATTAAACGCCATAAGCAACGATATGACAAGTTTATAAATTAAGCTACCTACTTATAAATAAATTAATAATGTGAGGGAGGAACGCTAGTTTTAAAGTGTAAAATAAAGCAGGCAGTAAAATAATTATATGCATAAATGCCCCAATAGTTATATTTTTCAGCGCTAAATTTAAGTAAATTATTTTTTGGACCATGACTACATCCATAACAGAGTATTAAAACTTTAAAAATATTGTAATATTGGAGTTTTTATACTTTGAAACTAGCCCTCCTCATATTTTATAGGTACTTACTTCCTTCTTTCCCAACGCCTTCGCGCTTACTTATCGCTTTTTGAAACCATGGAAAATGTTTTAGGCATGGTAAAGAAAACTTTTAAAACCACACAAAAAAAAATATAATACGAAACAAATAAAACTACCAGACAAAACTACCATCAGCAAAAAAGAAAAACTTTCGTACCGAGTGTTGTATCAGGTTGTATCCTCTAATATATTGTAAAAAGACACTCATGCATATTGCCCGTAAAGGGGTAAAAAAATTTAAAACACTTATTTGTATTTAAAGCGAATTACGAACTACGCGTTTGTAAATTCAAAATCACGCAAATAAAAATATTTCGATCGATGGATGGTACGGTGAAATCTCATTGGATGAAATACTTCTTTGTTACTTACCGACAATACAATGTTGTTGGAATTTTTTATTTTTCAGTGTTGCCATTTTGATTAAATAGTTACACTTTTGAAATCATTATTGGGTTTAAATCCAAAGAAGTAAAATATGATTGTAATTTATTTATTAGAATGAAATTATAACAAAAAAAACATAAAATAGGTAAAAATATGTTCTTAAAACATTTTTAGGAACGCGAAATAGAATATAATATGTTTGCTAAAACGTTTTTTTAATTAATATTTGGTAGTTATTTCCAAACCGGATTTTAATGAAATTTGGTTTACCAGGGGATTTTGGGGCGCTGATTACGAATCTGAAAGAATTTTTAGTTTTAACCTCATTTTTCTATTTATTTTACCCATTTTTCCATAAAATTATAAAGCTTTCCTTTCAATCGCAGTAGCCTTGGCGCCGATTGAAATGATTGAAAGTAAAGCTTTGCAATTTCATGGCGAAATAACGGGTAAAGTCAATATAAAAATGGGGTTGATAGAAGTGGAAATTTACCAATTTAGCTTTCAATTAAGAAATGAGGGTAAAAGAACGGGGGAAATAATGAATTTAGGTTAGCTTCGGTTATCAAGTCTAATGATGAATTTCTCTAGAACGAAAGGTGTTGGACTAAAAATTCTTTCAGATTTGCAGCGGCTGATTAAGACTTGTGACTGCCCTAGGCTATAATAATGAAAAGGCGCCCCCCGTCACATGCTCATGAAAATTTTTTGACGACCAACAAAACAATTTGCAAACTTGCGGCAACTCAATTTTTATCGAAATTTTGTTTTTTGGGGCGCTAAGCACAATCTGAAAGAATTTTTGGCGGAAACGTTTCGTGCTCGAGATATCCATTATCAAAGTTAAAATTTAAACTAATCCTATTTTCACTATATTCCCCCTTCATTTTGTGTTTTAATATATTTATAAAATTTAGTAACATTTTAAAATTGTACTGATATTGCAGAATTGCTTCGACAGATTCTGCCAATAGTTGATTCATTTCGTCGGTCCGCTGACTTGCCATTAATGAAAAAATCTCTCCGAATTGATATAATGTAAAAAAATTAAAAATAAAAGTACTTACATGATTTAATAAATTCTGATTTTTGGTATAATGATCACTGCTTTTTTTTGTGTAATAACAGATAAAGGAGTTTTTAGAAAATTACATATATTCCCAAGCAGAAAGCTAACGTCATTAGGACGTCATTTTTTGGTCGCATTTTTGGTCATAAGTCATAAGACGTCATCGGACCAAAATTATGACGTCATTTTAACATCATATTACTGACCTATTTTTGACGTCGTTAAAGTGACGTCTCTTCGACGTCATTTTTTTGTTAACCAGCTCATAAAAATTTAACCCGACAGAAAAATTTTGGGTCATTATATGATTCGAGTCACAATCCAACCGGAATATCATATAACAGAAAAATAAGACCAATAATTTTAGTTGTCATCATGTATAAAAAGTTAATGCTAGCGCGTAAATATGGTTGTGTGTATAACAAAATATATTGAGTTTTTATACAAATGTGACAGTGACAGTTGTGCATGACCGTCTGAATCCTGGTTAATGATGTCTTTGCTGACCAAAAATGACTAAAAAGAGACGTCAGCTTTGATGCTTGGGTTATTCCATATCGGGATGTGGGGACATAGGGTCTAATAACGGTGACAGTCCTGATATATCGGGACGGATGGCATCCCTAATCTTGACTATTTCCCATCAACCAAATTCTGTCTAGGCCCTTGTGCAGTGTACCGTTCGAGAAATCCGCCTAGGAAGCAAAAAAATCCTCTGTCGTATTTCCCGATACAACGTGCTTCTAATGGACGCACGCATGTACCTATATTTTCCGATGTGTTCATTATAAAATCGTATACGTTGAGTAAAAACCAAAGGTTTTTTTAATTACCTTTACATCGCTAAGTTGATAAATGCCCCGTTTCTCAGAATTTTTAAAGATAAAAAAGTTGCAGGTTACGCCAAAATAAATCCACTTACAAAGTTACAAAAGGACCGCCAGAACTATAACCAAGAATCAGGATTAGAAAAAACCCCTTTTGTTTGTCCTTTTGACAGTAGGTACCTATCATAAATTATACGTTTTTTACTTTAAATGAATAAAAGCTATTTTTGTAATTTTCATTTTTAAAGCACTATATGCATTTTTTTTAAGATGGTACTGGCGGTACATCTTCTCTATAAACTGCGCTTATAGTTTAGCGCCTTAAAAGAATAAAAAGTAGAAAAACAATCTGTTTGCTAAACCGGTAATACATCGTTATTATTTATTTTGCGCACAAGGTATCTATCGACTCTACAAATTCAATCATAAACTATACAGGAGAGCGCCATCTATTAATAAATAGAAGAAGGTACTGCCGAGAAAAGCACACTTGCCACCTGGTTTAACACTGGAATATAAATTATTCAACAGCACTTGTAGCGCCACCCTATAAGGTCACGAGTTACTAAGTTATTTTGAATATTTAACGGCTTTTTAGGTGCGATTTTTTCCAATTGGACGCCACTCTTAATAAAGCCAGAACGTCCAGAGTTCCATTTGAGTTTAATTTCAATAGTCAAAATTAGTATTCCAGAGGGAATAGAAGTCTTCTTGATTTTATGTATACCACTTATTATGAGGTTTTATCTATCTATCTTTATTATTATACAGGGTGCCTTTAAAACCTCCAAAGGTTATATTTTTTTAAACCATGGCAAATATAAAAAAATATATTGTTTCTATAAAACCCAGGGGAATATAAATGATGTATTTTTCGAAACACCTCTTCCTCTTAAGCTGCACCTCACTCACTTTAAAATCTTAAATTGCAACACCTCTTATGTGGCACCTCTCTAAAAAGCTTATGAAAAATGCTTTTGGTTGGTCATAAACAAGTTGGGTTAAAAACAAATGCTACCCTTAAATTTTAGAAAAATCATACTTTATTATGCACAAATAATAACAGAAAATGTCTGGTTAAATTATTATAAAATTCATTTAAAATTAATAATAAAAATGGGACTCCTGTAGAGCTTAACCGACCCCGTAAGAAGTTCTGGTTAGTTGTGTTGCACAAGCGCTTAACGACAAAGATTAGTTGCTATAACTATTTTTTTCGTCAAAATTAAAAAATTAAACTAACCAAAACATATTATTGGGATGGATTAACTCTACAAGGAGTAATATTTTAATTAAAACAAACGCAGAGCGATGCAGATATCTCTTTCGCGGGATCTTAATTTAATATTGAATTGTGGCGCCAAAAATCTCGTCCACTTTAATGCTTCCAAAACACAATCATGTCCCTTGTCACGAAAAGAGTCATCAAATACTCATTCTCTACTTATGAGCGGCCAAGTTTTGCAGAGCAAAGACACCTTCAATCTTGTGGGCGTCACATTTGAAAGTAACCTTAACTGGCATAAACACATTGTATCTATAGCCACGGCAGCTTGTATTTCTCTTTCAAGCCAAAAAGTATTTTTCCGCTGCTAATTTATACACTTTGTATGTGTGCCAAATCTGACCTCCCTTGGAATATTGTTCCCATATCTGGGGCATGGCGTTCCCCACAACCCTAAGCATTCTTGATTCTATTCAAAGAAGAGCTATTCGTCTCATTAATGATCCTTCACTTACAGAAAGGCTTCCCTCTCTTACCCATCGTCGGGCTGTGGGGGATTTATCGCTTTTTTATAGATACTTCCATGGCTTCTGCTCTGAAGAATTGTCCAGTATAGTTCCTCCATTCACGGTTCCCAACAGAGAAACTCGTGGTCTGCGCGTATGCATCCCTATACGGTCCAACTGGACAGGCCCCGAACTTCTCACTTTGATCGTTCTTTTATCCCTAGAGTTTCTAGATTGTGGAACCTACTGCCTGCGGAGGTCTTTCCTTCCCCCAATTCTTCCAGTATTTAAGTCCCGTGTCAACAAACTCCCTCTTACCTCGCTTAAGACAACCACGGTACGTTAGTATTTAGGCTTTAAGCCTTCGTGGTTTGTCCAAAGATAAAAAAAAATTATATTAAATTTTTATTAATTTTATATTATTTAATTGGACATTTCCTGGTATTCTTTATTGATAATAAGGTATAATTTTTCCAAAAGTTAAGGGTAGTATTTGCTTTACCCAACTTTTTTATGACCAACGAAAAGCATTTTTCACAAGTTTTCCAGAGAGGCGCAGAGAAGGTGTGTTGCCATTTAAGATTTTTAATTGACTGGAGGTGCAGCTTAAGGGGTTTATAAAGGTCTTCTGAAAAATACGTCATTTATATTTTCCCAGGTTTTATAGAAACGATATTTCCTAATTTTTTTATATTTGCCTTGGTTAAGGATATATAGCCATTGTAAGTTTTAAAAAACGCACCCTGTATATACAGGGTGTTACAGAATGTTGGTGAAAAATTTAAACGCAGATTCTGTCGAAGATATGAAAGAAAAATTATAGATATTTAAGACATTTAAAAACATTTTTTACGACTGTAACACCCTGTATCTCAAGAACAAAATAATTGAGGAACCATGTTTATATGATCTCCGAAACTATCCAACCGCTTTCGAATATATTTCACCATCACCATCTGTAATTTGGTCCAACCTAAAAGAATTTTTTTTCATATGTGTCAGTCTTTGTCTATTTGCATGTCAATTAATCGGTATGTTGCTATGCGGATTTTGTTGCTTGGTGAATTGGTCTGTACTTATGCAGATTCACCTGTCTCTAGGCGGATTAGTATTGTGCCAGGCGGATTGATCTGTTGTTTGGCGGACTGGCCTCTCATTAAGCGGATTGGTCTGTGGCTTTGCAGATTGGTCTGTAACTAGGCGTATTGCTCTGTTGCTAGGCGGATTGGTTTTTAGTTAGGTGGATTGGGCTGTACTTAGGCAGATTGACCTGTCGTTAGGCGGATTGGTCTGTTACTTTGCAGATTGGTCTGTTACTAGGCGTATTGGTCTGTTGTTAGGCGGATTGGTCTGTACTTAGGCGGATTGGCCTGTCGCTAGGCGGATTGGTCTGTTGCTTTGCAGATTGGTCTGTTACTAGGCGTATTGGTCTGTTGCGCTAGGAGGGTCAGTCGGTCGGTCTATTAGTCTGTCTATCAGTCATTGGTCAAAGTTGGTGGGTCTATAAGTGGCCATAGACAAATATAACAAATGTGGCATTTTTTAAGCTCTCTTAAAGACCCTTTAATAGTGACATAATATACAGGGTGTTCTATTTAAAAAAAAGTTTACCATTTCACTTTTCTTAACTTTTTGATGTTTATATATGTAGGTACACAAAAAGTTTTTCTTCTTTTATAGTTACCGCTGTAGGTGGGCGGCAAAATCCAAAGGAAAACTCTGTACACTGCTGATGGCAATATTAAAATAAAACCTCAGTGTGTATTACCTAAACAAAATATCAAAACATAATCCCGTTATGTGAAATACTGTTTAACGTACGTCGGCGTTAAAGCGATAAAAGTTAGTAACATTCGCCAAGTTAATCCTCCGTCGCGGCGCTTATTAGAACGCCCGGGGCGTCGAAATAATAAGCGGGTCACGCTTTCAGAATAACATCGTTTTCGATACAAGTTCTGTCTTATCAGAGAACTTTGTACACCCTGGAATTATCTCTTAGTATTATTTCATATTCGTGTGATTGTAATGTGATTTAAATGTAATAAGCAGTGGGGGCTGGTACTCAAGCAGAAAGATGACGTCATTATGACGTCATTTCTTAGTCATTTGTGGTCATAAGACATCATTAGACCAAAATTATGACGTCATTTTTTTGTCATACTAACTCATAAAAATCTAATGACGTCATGTTTAGAAAACCCGCTAAAAAATTTTTAAGGTAATGAATACACTTAATTATGTCTTTTAAAAACTCTTTTCTTTAAAAAAGAAACTAAAAAGCTAGAAAACCACGTAGAAAACATTTGCACAAAGCGGCCAAACAAAAGCAAGGTTGCCTCATCTGTCAAATTGTCAAATCTTGTATTTCGGCTAAGCGGGAAATTTGAATTTATCACCTTCGGTCGAAATCGTCGAAATTAACCTAGCTAATTTTACCATCATTTTATTTTTATTCTCTCAAAAATACATAATAAACATTTTGTTTGACTTAATTTTTATTTGCATGATTTGTATCAATAAAATGTTAGGAAAAGGCCATTTCCTTTAGATTATGTAAAAAACATAAAATAATGTTGTTTAGCCGCCATTATAAATAAAACAGATCAAAAAAATTGCTTTAATGTTAGTTAAATACCAATGTTAATAATATGGTTTAAAAAGTATGAATATGCGTTGAAGGTTTGCCTTCAAAAATCCAATATTTATTTGCCTGCAACAAAAAGGCATGCTTTATTTAATCAGGATTGGTATGCCGCCATTTTTGTATGCTTGCCGGCAATTCGCCTGCATGTAAAATTTTTTGGCAATTAAGTGTTTATTTAGGGTTGACTTTTTAATGCGTATAAGATGTTGGCATAATATTGCCACCAATTGCCAATGCTTTACCATCAATGCCAATATAAAAAATGTATATTGCCGGCAAATAGTGTTTGCTGGGTATTTTTCATTTTTACGCAAAAGATAATTTAGAAAAATTATATGGTGTAGCATTTTAAAGTGCTTTATTTATTTACCCGCGGTAACAAAAGATTTTATGAAAATTTAAGGGGAGGCTAAGGTCAAATCGTACAAAAAAGCCATGTTTTCGTGATTTTTTTCTGACGACACAGTTAAAATTTATTTACTCAACCAACGGTACATTAAAGTATGACATTCGAAGAATGTTTAATCAAATTTTAACAAAAAATATTAAAAAATACGGCAATGGCAGCAATTGTTCGGACGTGTCTCGAAAAAAGTTGAATTGCGGTGCCCCTCATAACTTGGTGCTGGATCATCCGAAATCAAAAAATCAAAGTTCATTCGTTAGATAATAGTTTTCCCCAGGTAACACTGTCGAGTTTTTTTCCAAAGTTTTTTCATTTTTTCGAACACTTTGAAGTGAAAACACAATTTTGTGGGAAAAAATCGGCTAATTTGTTATTGCAAAATCAAAATTATGAAAAAAAACTTGACAGCGTTACCTCGTAAATGATGTACAGAAATAGTGTTTAAAATTTCAAAAGGATTAGTGCAGTAGTTTTGGAGTTATCAGGGGCACCAACTTTGAAAACGTGAGTTGTGAATTGAATACCTTACCCCCCTTAAACCAATGTGCTTAAAAAAACTCGACAGCGTTACCTCGTAAATGATGTACAGAAATAGTGTTTAAAATTTTAAAAGGATCGGTGCAGTAGTTTTGGAGTTATCAGGGGCACCGACTTTGAAAACGTGAGTTGTAAATTAAATACCTTACCCCCCTTAAATAAATTTATTAACTGTTTTACATTTTGTAATAAAAGGCCTCAAAAAATCACGTATTTTGCTTTTAAAACCCCTGTTTTTTTTCCAAATTTATACACAACACAATTAACTAGTCGTAAACGAATGTAATAAATTAGTTTTTGCCAAATTTTGGTGTTCAATAAAATTTTGTATTATAATTTTTCTATATTTTATGACATTTTTGTTAAAAAATTAAAAATAAAGCTAGTTTAGGTACTCTAGAAGAAAACTCTTTTTTTTCTCATTTTTACAAACTCCGGATACAAAATAACCATTTTTTTGTAAATCATTTTCTTTTGCAAGCAAAAATTTTTATCAAGAATAACTTTTGTTTAAGAAATTATTTTTTTAGCCATTTGTCCTCTTGTAAACCCCATACGTGGATAGTCCGCGCTGTGCCGAAAATCTTATCTAAGGCAAAATTATTTATTTATTCATTAAAATAAAAACAAAATCTCAACATAAACCAAAAATATGTAAATAAGACCCCCATATTTTATTTCATTAATCTCGCAGTAAACATAAATAAAAATATGTATCCTCATCTTCTTCCCCATAAATAACAGTTAAAGGAAACTAGGGAAGGAGAGTGATATTATTCCTGTAAGCGTGACCCGCTTCCCATTCCGACGCCCGAAGCGTCCGATTTAACGCCGTGAAGGGTTAAGTTGGGAAATGTTGCTAACATATATCGCTCATGAGGGTAACGTATGTTACCCTGTATTACCTTTGTCATGAGTAGGTTAGAGATTTTCTGGTGTGGTGAAATGAGGAAAGTTTGACTTTATTTTAGGATAAAGGAATTATCGTATCGCTGGTTAAAAAGACCGTCACAACTCCATAAACCTGTATTTCTTAGCATTGCATTTTAAATAGCAAATATTTTTATTGTATGTGCAATAGACTAGGTACTAAGGCAAAAAAACAAAAGTTTTTTTAAACTGTACTGTAAAAATATTGTTTATGACGACCAAAGGAAAATATCCTAAAATTTTTAGTATTAACATTAAGGGATGCAATATTAAAATTATGTATTTTTAACACGCTATTATTAGCTTGGGTTGTATGTATGTATGTATGTAACGGAATCTTTAAGCTTAATTTTTACCAACTACCAGCGATTCGATTTCTTTGAAACTTTGCACTTGTATCAAGGACCCATGACAATGCAATAATCTGCAAACAGTATCCCGTTATCCTAATTAGGATCGCCAGGATAAATAAATTCCTTTATAGATTTTCTGTAGGAGAGTAACAGAGAAAGAGCTAGTGCGCGATCTGCGCATCCGTGCAGTTTTGGACGTACTCTTAGCATAAGGCTGACAGAAACTTGTTCGGAGTAGTTGCGTTCTGAAACCCCATGCAACAGACTGGTCTGATATTTGACGGACTGGTCTGTTGTTTGACAGACTGGTCTGTTATTTAACAGAGTGTTCGGTTGTTTGACAGACTGGTCTGTTATTTGACGGACTGGTCTGTTATTTGACGGACTGGCCTGTTGTTCGACAGACTGGTCTGTTGTTTGACAGACTGGTCTGTTGTTTGACGGACTGGTCTGTTGCTTGACAGACTGGTCTGTTGTTTGACGGAATGGTCGGTTGTTTGACAGACTGGTCTGTTATTTCACTAAATAGTCGGTTGTTTGACAGACTGGTCTGTTATTTGAGGGACTGGTCTGATATTTGACGGACTGGTCAGTTGTTTGACGGACTGGTCTGTTATTTGACAGACTGGTCTGTTGTTTGACAGAGTGGTCTGTTATTTGACGGACTGGTCTGTTGCCTGACAGACTGGTCTGTTATTTGACAGAATGGTCGGTTGTTTAATAGACTGGTCTGTTATTTGACGGACTGGTCTGATTTTTGACGGACTGGTCAGTTGTTTGACGGACTGGTCAGTTGTTTGACGGACTGGTCTGTTGTTTGACAGAGTGGTCTGTTATTTGACGGACTGGTCTGTTGCCTGACAGACTGGTCTGTTATTTGACTAAATGGTCGGTTGTTTGACGGACTGGTCTGTTGCTTGACAGACTAGTCTGTTGTTTGACGGACTGGTCTGATATTTGACGGACTGGTCTGTTGTTTGACTGACTGGTCTGTTATTTGACAGAATGGTATGATATTTGACGGACTGGTCTGTTGTTTGACGGACTGGTCTGTTATTTGACGGACTGGTCTGTTGTTCGACAGACTGTTCTGTTGTTTGACAGACTGGTCTGTTGTTTGACGGACTGGTCTGTTGCTTGACAGACTGGTCTGTTGTTTGACGGAATGGTCGGTTGTTTGACAGACTGGTCTGTTATTTCACTAAATAGTCTGTTATTTGACGGACTGGTCTGATATTTGACGGACTGGTCAGTTGTTTGACGGACTGGTCTGTTACTTGACAGACTGGTCTGTTGTTTGACAGAGTGGTCTGTTATTTGACGGACTGGTCTGTTGCCTGACAGACTGGTCTGTTATTTGACAGAATGGTCGGTTGTTTGACAGACTGGTCTGTTATTTGACGGACTGGTCTGATATTTGACGGACTGGTCAGTTGTTTGACGGACTGGTCAGTTGTTTGACGGACTGGTCTGTTATTTGACAGACTGGTCTGTTGTTTGACAGAGTGGTCTGTTATTTGACGGAGTGGTCTGTTATTTGACGGACTGGTCTGTTGCCTGACAGACTGGTCTGTTATTTGACTAAATGGTCGGTTGTTTGACGGACTGGTCTGTTGCTTGACAGACTGGTCTGTTGTTTGACGGACTGGTCTGATATTTGACGGACTGGTCTGTTGTTAGACAGACTGGTCTGTTATTTGACAGAATGGTATGATATTTGACGGACTGGTCTGTTGTTTGACAGACTGGTCTGTTATTTGACGGACTGGTCTGATATTTGACGAACTGGTCTGTTGTTTGCCAGACTGGTCTGTTATTTGACGGACTGGTCTGTTGCCTGACAGACTGGTCTGTTGTTTGACAGACTGGTCTGTTATTTGACAGAATGGTCGGTTGTTTGACAGACTGGTCTGTTATTTGACGGACTGGTCTGTTGTTTGACAGACTGGTCTGTTATTTGACAGAGTGTTCGGTTGTTTGACAGACTGGTCTGTTATTTGACGGACTGGTCTGTTATTTGACGGACTGGTCTGTTGTTTGACAGACTGGTCTGTAATTTTACATGTGATTTTCAGTTTCATTAACACGTTTTACCAATTTTACCCCACCCAGCACCCCTTTTCACTCCCCGGTCCCGTAAGTTTGTTTACTGATATTTTTTAAAAAACGGAATATTTTGGATATGCACCACTTACATTTTATTTAGAAGAGTGTCTACAATATGTAAGTATCGATAATTTTTAAAAAACCCTTAAAATAGCAGAAAACCGTATTAAACAAATACCGTTATTACATAACAACACCATACAATTTTTATTAAGTGAGGGCCTTTTTAAATTCCAAAATGATAAAAGTTATATAATGCTTCTAGGTAGGTGATTTTCGATGTAAAAATATTGTCAAAACAGTATAATATAGCAGTGAGGAAAAGTATATATCACACTAGTGTTGCAAAGTAAATATCACCCTAGTGTTGCAAAGTTCTCAATTGTTTTTTATTTTTTCTGAACAGACAAACTTTAATTTTTTTTGGTGAATAATTTGTGGTCGTAGGAAAAATAGTGTACACTACTCGTGTGAAAATGACTTTCTTACACTCGTGGGTTTGTCGCACTCGGCTAACGCCTCGTGCTACAATATTCCCACTCGTGTGAAATTAGTCATTTTCCACACTTGTAATGTAATATACTATAGTTTATTATTAAATAATTTTGTTTATTATAACCAAAAGAAATGTCAGAGAGGCAATATTTAGAGAAACAAATAAAACCAAAGCCGCCCATGTTAAATTGTCTATGAATCAGAGCGGCTGACTTTTTCAGGATTCAGAGTCATTTTCTGCGATAACCAGTGGTCCAAACATAAACAAAGTATATATTTTTAAAAACAGGAAAATATACCTTTTTCAATGAACTTAAAATATACATGGTGTTTCATTTAAAATAACAAAGTCGATGCTTATTTGCGAATGTCATTTGTTTAGCAAGTCCTGGCGGTTCTTATAAAACCCTAAATTTTTGTATTAAAAATATTTTTCTATCTCAAATAATGAAGCGTAGCTTGTTAAGGAAAAAACAAAGTAACTAAATACGTTTGACAAGTTTAAAATACAGAAAAATAAAAACAAAATCAAAACTCATTTCACCATTGTTTCAATTCTAAAAAGAATTTTAATAAAGAAACAAAATCACGTCTACTATAACTTGAAACAATTGCTCCACATTCCAACTGTAAATAAACAACATAAGTGAACGGCATTTTCCTAAACGAAAAACAAAGAAAACACAAAGCCAACTTGGGGTTTAATTGAATTAAATTAAAGTTGGTTGTTACCTAGTCCGGGGCAATATTTAGGAAACTACGAAGAAAAAGTTTTAATGTCTGTTTTTGATTGCAGTGAAAAGAATAAAAACTTACTTTGCTGCTTTTTAAAACACTTATTTTGTTCTTTTAAAAATATCCATTTGATTATTTATTTGACAATAAATAATTATTTTTTATATAAAAATAAATTTTGGACTTGAAATAATAATCTTGCTTTTAGGGTGGTGCCTGCAAATTATTTATAATGCCTGGTCCAGTCGTCCAGTAAATAAAATGCACTTCATGATAATAACCCTTTTATGTTTTACCCATCTATTATTGATCTGTAATACCTTAGAAACGGAATATGTTATGGTAGCAATAATACCTGCTATCACACCTAGGGCATTATAAGCGGGTATTATGATAATGCCCGCTTATAATGCCCTAATGCGCTAATATGGAAATTGTATTGCTTATCCAATTTTATTTCTCTCACAATAAAGATCAAGTTTATACAAACATATGTATTAAAATAAAATCAATAACTTACCAGTTCCTGAAAATATGCCATTAAAACGTTTTCGGTTATTTGAAGAATTGCGTTCGCATCTTTCCAAATACCAAATATGCCATACTCCCGATCATACTATTGCCTTGATTTAACTGGCAAAAGATTTTCGGTCGCTTTTATGGCCTTTTCTCTTATATTTTGTGGAATTTATTCCATTTTGAGCAAATCGTTAAATAAAAAATGCCAACTGACTAACTGATAGAAACATCAAAGTCAAACTTAACACCAGTCATTATCTACTTACGTATACAGGTACAGGTGCAACCTATTTTTTATATTGCGAATAAATAATGTAAGTAGTCATTGAAAAACTCTTTTTGGGTAAAACATAAAGCATTGTATGCACCACGGGCTTTACTGGACTATAATGCCCATCAGGTCGAAATCTAGCCCTCAGGCCAGAGGCCCTCGGGCTATTTCGACCTTCAGGGCATTATAGTCCTAGTAACACCCTTGATACATAAATAGCTATTTAAGCTACCTTAATTAATTTTTTAATTATAATAATTTACTTGGAAAATGCTAATTTCACGTAAAGACATTTCACTTAAATGAAATTCAGGACGACTTCATTACAGAAAGTCAGTCTTTGATTCGAATTCCAGAAGTTATTTTCATAAAGAGTTCATTAACGACGGGAAATATCAGCAGGCGACGAATCAACTCAAACTTATTTAATTTCCTGAAAATCCGTGTAATTTCTTTTATTTATTTTAATTTATATTAGGCTAAGCTTATACAGGGTGTCCCACTGGGAAGTAGGCTTTGGAGATTTTTGAAAATTTGGTAACATTATAAAATCGGTGGGGGACATACAACTAAAATATTTTGACTGTTCCACTACTTTCGATTATACCGACAGTTAATGTTAATGTTTTGGTTAATACATGTTTAAGTATGCTTGTTAAATTGGATTTTTTGTATACTTACCCTTTAAAAAATAAATGAATATTTATTCAATCCATGGCCAACTATGTTTTTTTAGATTTTATTGTTAGATTTGCTGTTTAGAACAATGCAAAATAGCCGATTAGGCCACTCTACTTTTACTTTATAAATCTCTCATTAGATCTAAGAGCCGTAGTCTGCTCTATCGCATACGCCTCGGCAAGTAAATCTACACTGAAACCACTAGACTCGATACACAACGCCGCTCTCAGGATTGCCCTTGGTGCTTTTCGCACTACCCCAATAGAAAGTATTTACAGTGAAACTGGTGAAACATCGCTACACCACAGACGTATGGTTCTGACATTAACACATGCGACATCAATTGCCACAAATATAAATAAACCATTGGCCGATAATACGTTTACAGAAAAATATACAAATTACTTTAATAATAAACCATATTCTGCAAAGCCCTACTACGAAAGAATTCGAACGTACCCTAATCATCTTGATACCGAATTTCCAGCAGTTTTTCCCGAGAATATCGATCATCCACCACCATGGACAATAAACGTTCCTGAATGCAACACCTCTCTAACATCTTTCGATAAACATAACACCAGTAATACAGTAATCTTAAACGCATTAAATAGTTTAGTTGATACAAAATATAACTCCTCCGCAAAAGTATTTACCGACGGCTCAAAATCTGAGAATGGAGTTGGCGCCGCATTTGTATCACCGAACTCCACCTTCATGTTTAAATTTCCATCCCACACTAGTATATTCACTGCGGAACTTTATGCTCTGTACCAAGCACTAAAACATATAAACTTGTCCACTTTTTCAAAAATTTTACTTCTTACTGACTCTCTTAGTTCCCTCCTAGCAATCCAACACAACATAGTGTTACGCCAATGGAAAAATGAATGGGATATTTCGAGAACCAAGCTTAGATCAATTAAAGACGATGTTAATCCATGGAAGCCTAGAACCAGCAACCGACGTTTACAGGTTATTCTCACACGCCTTCGTCTAGGGCACACGAGATTTACCCATTCCTACTTATTTTCTAATAGTGACCCACCCCTGTGTGATACATGTAATTTAACAAACAGCATCTCTCACATATTAATTAACTGTCCTAAATACGTTAGAGAATGATTGTCTTACAATATCCCAAACAGCCTTTCTACAACTTCTTGGAAAAGACTGCCCAGTGGAAAACTTGGTGAACTATCTTAAAGCCATAGACATCTTAAACAAACTCTAATCCTAATTTATTGTACTTAGCTTATTTTATTGTCGCTAATAACCTTAAGGTGGATGCGGCTTTTTTTTCAAATAAAAAAAAACAATGCAAAATAATATGTGTTATATATTGTTGTTATCGCAAGAAAAAATTCAATTTTTAAGAATACTCAGATACAGGGTGTCCCATTAAAAAAAAATCAAATTTGGGTTATACCTTAAAAATTAAAACATTTATATTTATTTTAGGTACGCCACTGGATTCTACGTAAAAAGTTATAAAACTTCTGCATTTAAAGTTTTTTTCTAGCTCCATAAATGTCCGAGTAATAAGACATATTAAAAATCGACCAATTTAGAGAATCACCCTGTATCTTCTAAACCAATTAAGTAAGAGTGGATCTAATTGCGCCATTAAACTAAACACTAAATAAGAGAACGGGACACGTATCTTAGTTTTTTGTATCTCTTACCGTTTAGCCTGTACCCTTTAATACCAATAAAAAAAACACCCTGTACAATACTAAGAAGTTGTATTTTTAGTTGCTTTATAGAAGAAAAGTAATAAAACTACATAAAAAGTCATAAGCGTACATTTTTCCCTTAATAATATTGGCTGGAATACCCACTGAGACGCCACTGGACCCAGTGAAGTCAATCTAGTTAGAGCTTTACTAATTACGTCAAATTAACGCAACAAATTTGAACCAGATCGGATAATGGGTATTAAAGATATTTTTATTAAATATATTTATATATAATATTTTTAAAAATTTGAACTCCCTGTATCTCAGTAACTCAGAAGCAGCTCCCAACATACATTTGTAAAAACTTTGCCTAATAAAATTACATGAGAAATTACTTTTTAAAGTTTCGTAAAGTAGATAGTACTTTAATTTGTAAGTAAGTCTTTTTTAAGCCACCCTGTACATCCAACAGACAGTTATTTCTAGGGAAATGTATTTTTTTTTCAAGCAGGACTTCTTATAAAAGGCACTTTTTTGTAAAGTTAATAATTAAAAGTTTCCCATTTGGTAAGAACTTCCGAAGACCCGCTGTATATTATTCGTTATTCTTAAATTATTTTCTTCAAAATAACAACATGGGAATGCTAAAATGACGTTTTTTGTACAACTTAGCCTTCTTTACGTCACTCTCAAATTGTCAGATTAGTGGAATACGCGCATTTAGTGTGACGTCACACGACGTTGACGTTTTTCTACCCTCAAGAACATTATTACATACACCTATTAGAGGCAGTCTTGCCGCTTAGCTGTGCAAACATTCGCATACTAAAAAAGCAATAAACTTTAGCTCTGCATAATTATAGTGGTCCGCAGGATCAAAAGCGATAGATCATACTCTTGTCATATTTCTTTCTCATGCGTTTTCACACTGCCATAAAGGCTGACTCTTTACCCCTCACCTCTCCATAAAACAAACAAAGGTTTCTATGAAAAATATACTTTATTTTTAATTTTTGTTACATTAGCGGCAACTATTTCAGATATTTTATATTAGTTTTATCAAAATGGATTACGAAGAACCTTTCAGCATTACTATTATCGATTGAAGTTTGTAAAAAATTATACTTTTGTTCACATAGTTAGATTAGGTGAATGAATATCGCAAATAATTATGAAAATTTGAAAGTCACAGTGTCACAAATAGGCGGCACTAGTCACAAACACTTTAAAACACACAAAAAAGTCACATGAATCGCGTTATTTTAACTTTCATCACGAATTCCCATAATAAACATGTATTGTTTGGATTCCTTGCTTGCGTCGTGACGTCAGAACTAAATGCGCGAATATACACTGCTCAGCATGTAATTACCTCACCTATCTTCCAATCTGACGCGCTCAACAATTTTTGATGGATATATTTTTGTTTTTACGATCGGCTACTTAACCGGTACAAGGTATCCTCCGGTACATTAACCTGCTGCGCCAAGGTAAGTTTATATTTATAAGGTTGCGACACATCCTCAACTTTTAGGCGGTTCAAGGTCAGGGGACGCAAGGAAGGTCACTCCACGGAGAAAAGTTGGCAAGACTGGGTAAAATCAAAGCTGATGATCAATCCAGTGGCGTCTAGAATTTGCTGCATTTTATTTTGCATTGTTTTGGAAGTGATATTTGTTGAAAGATGTAATTCCAAATGTTTATTATTTAAAGTAAAAGAATTTACAACTTAATAATAATTAAAAACTGTTGTGTAAACGGTTGTTCTACTAATACAATAAACTGTATATCTGCGGCACTGAACAACATGCGCCGGAAAATGGGACATGTGACGTCATAACACGTCAAAGCAATATGGCCGAATGTCGCGACCCTATTGAGACCTTGAGACCGACTTTGCTGCCGCGCTGTAGTAGATCCCAAAATCATCTTTGGGCTCCCCTACCACATTTAAACAATGTTTTATCATAAACTTTTTAAAAAATGTCTAATATCTTTTTACCTTAACTTGAGTTTAAAAATAAAATAATAGTTTAAAAAAACTAAAAAACACGCTTTTATATGCAACCGAACTAAAAATTAGAAAATAATTTTTCATTAAAAAAATATTGTCACTTCATAGTAAAAAGCGTGGGGTGCTTAATATATTAAATGTTATAATTATTATATTTGCCAATATCTATGATGGAAAAGTTATGAAAAAATAGTAAAATGCACCCCACGCTTTTACTATGAAGTGACAATATTTTTTTAATGAAAAATTATTTTCTAATTTTTAGTTCGGTTGCATATAAAAGCGTGTTTTTTAGTTTTTTTAAACTATTATTTATTTTTCATTTTTAGTTCGATATGCATTTATGTATGTATAAAAGTTTGGAATGTTGCCAACAGATGGCAACCCACTAAAAAATTTTTTCGCCATTTTGTCAAGAGTAGCAAAGTTTTTCAGATGGACTTTCTGAAAATAACCTAATATAAAATTTGAGTAAAATCGATTCAGATCGAACTCTTGAAATGGCCGGTGGTTGGTACCACTGGGACGTACAGGTGACAGATGACACTTGGTGGTATCAAGCAGTGGTTATAATAATATAATGGATTTTTTTTCCTGGCGATCCAAACCAGGATAACGGGATACTGTTTGCAGATTATTGCATTGTCATGGGTCCTTAATACGTGTGCAAAGTTTCAAAGAAATCGAATAGCTGGAAGTTGGTTAAAATTAGGCTCAAAGATTCCGTTACATTCATGGATAGATAGATGGATAGATAGATGGATGATAGTTACAACCCAAGTTAATAAAAGCGTGTTAATGATCGAAGGGTCAGAAACGAAATACATTCTAATTTCTATGCAGGACCCGATTTAGAGGTGTGGAGGCTCTGAAGCAATGAGCCTGTAGGGGCCTCCTTAAAGTAAATTTTAAGGACAAATAATTAATAGTTTAAAAAACTAAAAAACACGCTTTTATATGCAACCGAACTAAAAATTAGAAAATAATTTTTCATTAAAAAAAATATTGTCATTTCATAGTAAAAAAGCGTGGGGTGCATTTTACAATTTTTTCATAACTTTTCCATCATAGATATTTGCAAATATAATAATTATAACATTTAATATATTTATCACCCCACGCTTTTTACTATGAAATGACAATATTTTTTTAATGAAAAATTATTTTTCTAATTTTTAGTTCGGTTGCATATAAAGCGTGTTTTTAGTTTTAAACTATTAATTATTTTTCATTTTCAACACGCTTATTAGCTTAGGTTGTAACTATCTATCTGGCTGCCTATGTAACGGAATCTTTGAGCCTAATTTTAACCAACTTCCAGCTATTCGATTTCTTTGAAACTTTGCTACACGTATTAAGGACCCTATGACAATGCAATAATCTGCAAACAGTATCTCTTTATCTCTTTTTTTAATCGCCAGGAAAAAAATTCCATTATATTATAAAAGCAACACCTAGGATGCCATCTGTTGGAAAAATTTCAAACTTTGCTATTAAATGAAGAAGAAATTTTTTAGTGGATTGCAAAATGTTGGCAACAGTCCAAACATTGCCTGGATTGCCATCTGTTGGCAAAATTTGAAACTTTTGCTACTTAATGAAGAAGAAATTTTTAGTGAGTTGCAATCTTTTGCAAATTTTAAAATTTGCTACCATTGTCATTTCATAGGGGGCTGGTTATTTTCTTTTTGCTGCTTAATTAAATAGTATGTTCTAATTTACTGTTATATTAAGAATTTTGTGCAATATAACGAACTAAAAATGAAAAATAATTAATAGTTTAAAAAAACTAAAAAACACGCTTTTATATGCAACCGAACTAAAAATTAAAAAATAATTTTTCATTAAAAAAAATATTGTCATTTCATAGTAAAAGCGTGGGGTGCATTTTACTATTTTTTCATAACTTTTCCATCATAGATATTTGCAAATATAATAATTATAACATTTAATATATTTATCACCCCACGCTTTTTACTATGAAATGACAATATTTTTTTTAATGAAAAATTATTTTCTAATTTTTAGTTCGGTTGCATATAAAAGCGTGTTTTTTTAGTTTTTTAAACTATTAATTATTTTTTTTTTAGTTTCTGCTACTCTTGACAAAATGGCGAAAAATTTTTTAATGAACAAGAGTGGCAAATTTTAAAATTTTTCCAACAGATTGCAACTCACTAAAAATTTCTTCTTCATTAAGTAGCAAAGTTTGAAATTTTGCCAACAGATGGCAATCCAGGCAATGTTTGGACCGTTGCCAATATATTGCAACCCACTAAAAAATTTCTTCTTCATTTAATAGCAAAGTTTGAAATGTTGCCAACAGATGGCAACCTAGGTGTTGTTTTTATAATATAATGGAATTTTTTTCCTGGCGATCCAAAAAGATAACGGGATACTGTTTGCAGATTATTGCATTGTCATGTTTCCTTAATACGTGTGCAAAGTTTCAAAGAAATCGAATAGCTGGAAGTTGGTTAAAATTAGGCTCAAAGATTCCGTTACATAGCCAGATAGTTACAACCCAAGTTAATAAAAAAGCGTGTTAACGGCATTTATTAACTGTTATTGTTCATAAAAATTGAACACCAATGGTGCAACTAACCCAATTGTGTAAAGAACTTATTAATTTTTATTGTTCATAAAAATTGAACACCAATGGTGCAACTAACCAAATTGTGTAAAAACTAAAAATTTCTTCTTCATTTAATAGCAAAGTTTGAAATGTTGCCAACAGATGGCATCCTAGGTGTTGTTTTTATAATATAATGGAATTTTTTTCCTGGCGATCCAAAAAAGATAACGGGATACTGTTTGCAGATTATTGCATTGTCATGTTTCCTTAATACGTGTGCAAAGTTTCAAAGAAATCGAATAGCTGGAAGTTGGTTAAAATTAGGCTCAAAGATTCCGTTACATAGCCAGATAGTTACAACCCAAGTTAATAAAAAGCGTGTTAACGGCATTTATTAACTGTTATTGTTCATAAAAATTGAACACCAATGGTGCAACTAACCCAATTGTGTAAAAGAACTTATTAATTTTTATAGTTCATAAAAATTGAACACCAATGGTGCAACTAACCAAATTGTGTAAAAACTAAAAAGTTTCTTCTTCATTTAATAGCAAAGTTTGAAATGTTGCCAACAGATGGCATCCTAGGTGTTGTTTTTATAATATAATGGAATTTTTTTCCTGGCGATCCAAAAAGATAACGGGATACTGTTTGCAGATTATTGCATTGTCATGTTTCCTTAATACGTGTGCAAAGTTTCAAAGAAATCAAATAGCTGGAAGTTGGTTAAAATTAGGCTCAAAGATTCCGTTACATAGGCAGCCAGATGGATAGATTGATAGATAGTTACAACCCAAGTTAATAAAAGCGTTGGTTAAAAAGCTTAAATCCGGCCCTGTTTCCAAGTACCAAATTTTTCATTTACTGGGCCATCTGCGTAGAAATAAGAGCAGAGCTTTCACTAACAAATTGCCTTTAAAAGCTTAAGTTTCAGCTTTATTATTATAACTCTCACAGTTCTTCAACGAAACTTTAACAGTGAATTCTCTCACCCCGAACAGTTTAAGCTTCAGATTAAAAGTTATATTAGCTTATTTAATCGTTTTGAATGTGAGCCAGAAAGAAGAAATGTTACATGGGAGTCAGTCGAGAATTGTTTTAAGGTTTTTCAGAGGCCCAATTGAATTTTATGCCGACCGAAATGTGGTCCTCGAATTAATAGAAAGGGGAAACAGTCCGGGGCAAGAGAAACTTAAATTTTGCGGCCAAATGTCGCTTCAGAGGCCCGGGAAAAAGCCTCGGAAATCAATGCCCGGAAATATACAACAAAGTTTACACAAATAGTTTTCGTATAGTTCATTATATATTAGGTTAAAGCTAATTTCTGCCTTCCTAATCGGATTTTCTTTATTATTTACTTCATGCAGATATAAAACAAATTTACAAAAGTATACAGAGTGTCTTTAAAAGGTGCAGAAAAATTGCTACTTCCAATTCATAAGGACTAAAATATGGTGATCTAACCCAACTTACCTTTACTCGAAATATCTACACTTTTAAGATATAGGGTGAGTAATATAATATTTTTAAAAACTTTTATTTTTTTTACAGGTCATTTTACAAGTAATGTTGTTTGAAAATACAAAGAAAAAAATATATAAACATGGGTCTACAATTCTTTGTTTTTAAGGTAAAGAGGCGATAAATTTTTCAAAAACTAAAAAAGAAATCGAAAACACCTGTGGTAAGATCGGCAAAACCCGATATACAACTTTTAGTAAAATGTTTAGGGCAGATATTTTCTAACTTTAATGCGTCCTAAAAAAATTACAATTTTTGTACAAATATTTAAATTTTCTGCAGCGATTGTGATTATACCGGGTGTCAATTTGAAAACTTCCACCATAATATCTCTTGGAGTTAGAAAATATGACAAATCGGAAAGACCCGTGAATTTTATTGTAAGGGGACACTTAACAATTAATACTTTTAGCCTACTTATCTCAACCCCCCAGGAGAGGTAGATGTCACCCTTAGAATATTACAAGTGGGAATGGGGTCAAGTGACATCATTTTAAAGCTCCTGACGAGTACTTTATAACCCTAGAATATGAAGTCAATATCATTCACTATTACAAAATGGCGGTACTTCTGTAAATTGCCTAAATACCTCGATGTTAGATGGCCATATTTCCGAAACTAACAAAGTTAGATGTACCTAATGTGGTGTTTTCTTAAAGCTCTTTAAAGGTCTTTTAATCGAGTAAAATAATATACAGGGTTCTTAAATAAAAAAATATGTAGTTTTTTCTTCTACCCTGTTATATTACTACCAGTATCACCATTAAAAAGACCTTTAAGAAAACCACCACATTAGGTACATCTAACTCTTATTAGTTTCGGAAATATGGCCATCCAAATCAGGTATTTAGGTATTTAAAGTACCGCCATTTTGTAATAGGTGAAGATATTGACTTCATATTCTGAGGTTATAAAGTACTCTGTCAGGAGCTTTAAAAATGATGTATCACTTGACCCCCATTCCCATTTAATATTCTAAGGGTGACATCTACCCTCCTAGGGGGTTAGAAACAAGAAGGCTAAAATATTCATTTTAAGTGTCCCCCTTACAAATAAAATTGACGGGTCTTTCTGATTTGTCATATTTTTAACTCCAAGAAAGATATTAGGGTGGGAAGTTTTCAAATTGACACCCGGTATACAGCTGCAAAATTTAAATATTGTACGGAAATTTAATTTTTCAGGAAGAATCAGATGTTCAAAAATAATTCTCCTGAACATTTCACTAAAAATGACATATCGAGGTTTTGCCATCTTACCATAGACCTATTTTAGTAAAAAATATTAGAGTGTATATTTGGATAAAAACATTATTTAAATAGGTATTTGTTGTTGTTACATAATGACTTATAAATTATAAAACCTACTATCAGAAACAGGAATGAGACGAGCAACTAAATGTAAATAAATTATCCGAGAGAGAGATAGCTGCTGGGCCTTCCTTGTCTGTCTTCAAGGAAGGCAAACGCAGATGGCGCGTGAGTCGACTTTATCGTTTGCCCGCCAAATTCAAATTATATAGCTGTGCTATTTTTGCTCTTAATGTTAGGTACTTGTTTTTGTTTCCTATTAATATAAAATATTGGGATTTAGTTCAATAATTACACACACCTAATTAAAAATGTAATTTATTTGGTTTTTATAAAGATTTTTCTTACCGATAACCATGTCAATATTACCTTAAATTATCTGTTGAAAAGCACAAATTTAATATATACACTGTGGTCACTAATAAAAGTTAATATTTAAAGTACACTTAAAGGTAAAAACCACGAAACACATAATAAATCACAGAAAATGTAACAAACCGGCCATTGAAAAATATCAAACACAAATATCGAATAACATTTCAGCGTGACTGCCTGCGGCAACGTTTGTCAAGTTAAAAATATTCGATTCATGGTATATTTTCTTTCTCTTAATTAGATGCGAGTCAAAGGACATTTAAGTTTACATGCAGAAATTGTGAACAAGTTGGCAACCAGGGCAAAGCGATGATTGCTCCATCTACGATAGCCTGCCGTGATGAAAGACAAAGACATATTTATTGGAACTTGCGTTAAACCAGAAAGAGATAAATACAATGGACAAATTGTTAGGACTAGTTACTCATCTCATTGTTGTCTCTTCTACTATAAAAAAGTTTCCGCAATGCTTTTTTATGGTCTGAAAATATGCTAAAAGTGTTTTTTAACACGCTTTTATTAACTTAGGTTGTAACTATCTATCCATCTATCCATCTATGAATGTAACGGAATCTTTGAGCCTAATTTTAACCAACTTCCAGCTATTCGATTTCTTTGAAACTTTGCACACGTATTAAGGACCCATGACAATGCAATAATCTGCAAACAGTATCCCGTTATCCTGGTTTGGATCGCCAGGAAAAAAAATCCATTTTATTATTATAACCACTGCTTGATACCACCAAGTATCATCTGTCACCTGTACGTCCCAGTGGTACCAACCACCGGCCATTTCAAGAGTTCGATCTGAATCGATTTTACTCAAATTTTATATTAGGTTATTTTCAGAAAGTCCATCTGAAAAACTTTGCTACTCTTGACAAAATGGCGAAAAATTTTTTAGTGGGTTGCCATCTGTTGGCAACATTCCAAACTTTATACATACATAAATGCATATCGAACTAAAAATGAAAAATAAATAATAGTTTAAAAAAACTAAAAAACACGCTTTTATATGCAACCGAACTAAAAATTAGAAAATAATTTTTCATTAAAAAAAAAATTGTCACTTCATAGTAAAAAGCGTGGGGTGCATTTTACTATTTTTTCATAACTTTTCCATCATAGATATTGGCAAATATAATAATTATAACATTTAATATATTAAGCACCCCACGCTTTTACTATGAAGTGACAATATTTTTTTAATGAAAAATTATTTTCTAATTTTTAGTTCGGTTGCATATAAAAGCGTGTTTTTTAGTTTTTTAAACTATTATTTATTCTCATAAACTAAATAAGATACAAAAATAATAGGGAAGGGAGACATAAGGTGTATTTTTTGCTTAATCTAAAAAAGAACAAAAAAATACACAGTCAGTGGTGTACCGTGTTTTTGTTAGAAATATTCCAGTTGCAGTGGAAATTTGTATATATATATATATATATATATATATATATATATTATTATTATACTATATATATATTATTATTATTACTATTATTGATTGACAGCAGGGCTCAGTGTCGTTGACAGGACAAGAATTTATGGGGCAATCGACCTCGTTTACAAGGAGGCTATGGAAGAAATAGTTGTCTTTTAAAGTTAATGCAGGGAGAAAAGGACTATTGTTTGATCTTTGTTATTTAGGATGTTAATTTGAAAAAGTATCTGCCTTGCGAGGCCGGTGGCTTTTCCTAATGTGGGGCAAAGTTTGTGAGCAATTTATTGTGTCTTGCCCTAAAACGTATTACATTTTCTATTTAATAAACATAAAGTATATTTATGAACAAACTTTACCAATGACATGTTTCTACTTTGACCAAATAAATATATATATATATATATATATATATATATATATATATATATATATATATATATATATATATATATATATATATATATTATATATATATATATTATATATATATATATATATATATATATATATATATATATATATATATATATATATATATATATATATATATATATATATATATATATATATTATATATATATATATATATATATATATATATATATATATATATATATATATATATATATATATATATATATATATATATATATATATATATATATTTATTTGGTCAAAGTAGAAACATGTCATTGGTAAGTTTGTTCATAAATATACTTTATGTTTATTAAATAGAAAATGTAATACGTTTTAGGCAAGACACAATAAATTGCTCACAAAATTTGCCCCACATTAGAAAAAGCCACCGGCCTCGCAAGGCAGATACTTTTTCAAATTAACATCCTAAATAACAAAGATCAAACAATAGTCCTTTTCTCCCTGCATTAACTTTAAAAGACAACTATTTCTTCCATAGCCTCCTTGTAAACGAGTCGATTGCCCCATAAATTCTTGTCCTGTCAACGACACTGAGCCCTGCTGAATCATATATATATATATATATATATATATATATATATATATATATATATATATATATATATATATATATATATATATATATATATATATATATATATATATATATATATATATATACAAATTTCCACTGCAACTGGAATATTTCTAACAAAACACGGTACACCACTGACTGTGTATTTTTTGTTCTTTTTTAGATTAAGCAAAAAATACACCTTTATGTCTCCCTCTCCCTATTATTTTTGTATCTTATTTAGTTTATGAGAATAAATAATAGTTTAAAAACTAAAAACACGCTTTTATATGCAACCGAACTAAAAATTAGAAAATAATTTTTCATTAAAAAAATATTGTCACTTCATAGTAAAAAGCGTGGGGTGCTTAATATATTAAATGTTATAATTATTATATTTGCCAATATCTATGATGGAAAAGTTATGAAAAAATAGTAAAATGCACCCTACGCTTTTTACTATGAAGTGACAATATTTTTTTTAATGAAAAATTATTTTCTAATTTTTAGTTCGGTTGCATATAAAAGCGTGTTTTTTAGTTTTTTAAACTATTATTTATTTTTCATTTTTTAGTTCGATATGCATTTATGTATGTATAAAGTTTGGAATGTTGCCAACAGATGGCAACCCACTAAAAAAATTTTTCGCCATTTTGTCAAGAGTAGCAAAGTTTTTCAGATGGACTTTCTGAAAATAACCTAATATAAAATTTGAGTAAAATCGATTCAGATCGAACTCTTGAAATGGCCGGTGGTTGGTACCACTGGGACGTACAGGTGACAGATGACACTTGGTGGTATCAAGCAGTGGTTATAATAATAAAATGGATTTTTTTTCCTGGCGATCCAAACCAGGATAACGGGATACTGTTTGCAGATTATTGCATTGTCATGGGTCCTTAATACGTGTGCAAAGTTTCAAAGAAATCGAATAGCTGGAAGTTGGTTAAAATTAGGCTCAAAGATTCCGTTACATTCATAGATGGATAGATGGATAGATAGTTACAACCTAAGTTAATAAAAGCGTGTTAAAAAACACTCTTTAGCATATTTTCAGACCATAAAAAAGCATTGCGGAAACTTTTTTATAGTAGAAGAGACAACAATGAGATGAGTAACTAGTCCTAACAATTTGTCCATTGTATTTATCTCTTTCTGGTTTAACGCAAGTTCCAATAAATATGTCTTTGTCTTTCATCACGGCAGGCTATCGTAGATGGAGCAATCATCGCTTTGCCCTGGTTGCCAACTTGTTCACAATTTCTGCATGTAAACTTAAATGTCCTTTTTGACTCGCATCTAATTAAGAGAAAGAAAATATACCATGAATCGAATATTTTTAACTTGACAAACGTTGCCGCAGGCAGTCACGCTGAAATGTTATTCGATATTTGTGTTTGATATTTTTCAATGGCCGGTTTGTTACATTTTCTGTGATTTATTATGTGTTTCGTGGTTTTTACCTTTAAGTGTACTTTAAATATTAACTTTTATTAGTGACCACAGTGTATATATTAAATTTGTGCTTTTCAACAGATAATTTAAGGTAATATTGTAATTCCATAGCCTCCTTGTAAACGAGTCGATTGCCCCATAAATTCCTTGTCCTGTCAACGACACCGAGCCCCGCTGAATCATCGAAGCAGAATTTTCATGAAAAGCTTAGTCTGATGATGAGTTTCGCTGCCGGAATACATAATTTATATTACACTTAGTAAATATTTTGTTTTGAGTTCATTAACTTTCTTTTCTGCTAAAACATTATTCAAATAAAATTCAATGAATAGGAAATAAATAAATATTCATACAATCCTTAAAACACAAAATACTAAGATTTTAATTAACAAAAACAAAACCACACAACATAAATGAAAGTACAAAAAATGTTATTTGTACCTTGTGACTGTGATAAATTTTATATGCAATATGTCTATGTAAAGGGTGTTTTTTTAACGATGATATAACTTTAATCTATAAAAAATATGAAAGTAAATATATTGTGATCGAAAACATAATGCTATGTAAAAGAACAAATTATTACATTAACGTTTAAAAATTATTTGCGGCATGTGGCCACCGCGGCAGTCTACCAGATAGGCTATTCTATTAGTCCAATTTTGAGTGACTTTTCGAGTACTTCCGGTCGTATATCATGAATAACACGAGTAATGTTGGCTTCTAAGGCTTCTATCATTGCTGGTTTATCAGCATGCACTAATGACTTGACGTAGCCCCACAGAAAATAATCTAGGGGCGTCACATCACAGGATCTGGGTGGATAGGTAACAGGTCCATTTCTCGAAATTAATTTGTCGCCAAACCTTGTTTGCAACAAGGCGATAGTTTCGTTCGCCGTGTGGCATGTAGCGCCATCCTGTTGCATCCACATCTCGTCTGGATCAATATCATCCATATTTTGAAACAAATATTCATGAATCATGGTTCGGTAACGTTCTAAATTGACCGTAACGTTCTATCCAGCCTCATTTAAAAAAAATAAGGTCCGATAATCCCATTAGCATGTAAACCACACCACACGGTCACTTTTTCTGAATGTAATGGAGTCTGTTGGATATCCTGTGGATTAGCATCACACCATATCCGGCAATTTTGTTTATTCACAAATCCAGAAAGCCAAAATGAGACTCGTCGCTAAACAGAATCTTACGATAAAACAACGGGTCACCTTCCAGCTGTCCTAATGCCCAGTTAGCAAAACGACGACGCAAGCCATGATCTTGCGGCTTTAATTCTCTGCAGCAGTTGGATCTTATAGGGGTATAGATCAAGATCTTTCCGCAAAATTTGCCAGCTGGTTGACGGACAGAGCCAACTTCTTGCGACCGACCACAGTACGACGAATTAGTAACTCAGATGGACGATCGTGTGGCCCATAAAATTCACGAAGTCTTCTATGAGTCTGGCGAACTGATGACTGATTTTCAAAATAAATTTGGATAATTTGGTTACGTTGGTCAAGCGTAAGTTTATTCATGATGATTTGCCAAAGTATACTAAAAATAAATTTTATGAACAGTGTCAGATTGACAGTTAAGTCTGACAGTTGTTATCATGTAAAGTTCTATCCAACCTAAAAAAACACCCTTTATATTGGCGGCATATGGGAAACATTTTTTATTATTAATTTTACGAAAAAAAGGTAATTTTTAAAAAAGTTCTGCATGGTCCAAAACCTAAAATGCAATCATCAGATATCAAATTGTGTCAGTCATGTACAAGGTTTGGCGAAAAATGTAATTTTGCTCAAGAGTAAAGTACCTGTATATTTACTAACATCGCAAATTGGTTTAAAGAAAAGATGTTTAGAATTAAAAATTACTTTTAATTATGCAATTTTGTTTATTTAAAACAATTTACTTAATGAAAGCTTAAAGAATGGCCGTCCACAATATCTGATATTCGTCGATCAGATAGATAGCTAGAGAGCCAAGTACAGAGTTTAGTTGAAAGACCATAGAACGAAAGAAAATATCCTAAACCTTTAACACTTTTTGCAATCCCCATATTTAATATTATTCTTAATTAAAAGAGCTAAAACTGGACTTAAAGTTTATTAAAATCGGCCCGGTTTTTTGTCTAAGAGTCAGGGGCGACTGGTGCATAAGAGCTGCAGTGCTGCAGAACCACCAGAATTTTTAAGCTGCTTGGTATTTTTCATAACATTCAATTCATCATTTTACAATTAAAATATTAAATATGCATTAAAACAAAACTAAAATAACCAGTTTCCGGCCGAGAACTCTAGTATAGTAGGCACACGCATCTTCACCCAGTGACGACGCATCATAGATTACTGCGCAGTGGACCATCTTAAATAATTTTCAGTCTCTCGCGACGTTATTGCATTGACTAAACTGAGCGACTCTTTTCGGTGCGCCGCACGATTGTTTTAATCTCCTCTATGCCGAATGCACTTGTCGTTGGGCAAAATTCGGCTGCTAAAATACGTAAATTTTGGTTATTGTTGTGCGGCATTCGCGGTAGCACTTTACAGGTTATTTAAACATTTTTATATCGCGATGTGGAAGTCGACAAGTTTATATTTTTAATTCGTATTTGGTTGTGTGTTTAGTGTTTATAGACAATGGATGTGGTGTATAATTTAGTGAACGTTAAACGATTTTTTAAATATTGTATATGAAGAGAAACTTGAACTAAAAACTAGTGGTAGACCGTTACCGGACATCGTGATTGAAGTAACCTGTGTTAGCAGAGGAAAACCTTATACGCGTCATTTCAATAGAGATATTTATTCCCGGAATGACTGGATTTGTGGATGTAATATGGAAAAATAAAAAAATTGCAATTTTTCCTCTTAAATGCAATACCCTGTACATAAAATGAGGCCATGACAGAAAAAAAAAAACAAAACAATATTTTTCAATACCTATTTCTTTTGTTTAAAAACCCCAACTTAATGTTTGAAAATGAAACACCCTGTACATTTTTTCTTAAAAATTTTAATTAACGGACAAAGCTTTTTTTTCTTTGTAACAGCCCACAAAGGCTTTATGTCTAAGTACCAGAGTACGGTGGGTGCCATGTTATTAGATGTTTAACCCATTCTTTATCCTGTTCGGTCAGTGTTATCCAAGCAGTGAAACATGAAATATTTGCATTTCACAGCACCTTTTACACAACGCGTTAGTGCCATAACGAACGTTATTTTTAAATAACTACTACCTAAAAATATCTTTCCTGCTGGGGCTTTGAACTTATGTCACTCAAAGTAAAGACAGAATACTTTGACCAGTACGCTGCCAGGGAATAACAGAAATTTTAAAAATAACTTGTTGTTAATTTAATAAATTTCTTTCAACTAAAGTTTATAAAAAAAAAGGTACATCAGAAAACACTGCCATTGTTAAAAATAAAATATTTAAATCATTTATTTTTCATTGAGGTTTGAAAAATACTGACCTGAATTTAAAATAAATCTTTTACCATTTATGTTAAAAGTAAAATAAATTATTTATTTGAACAAGCTGAAACGTTACCTCTTACCATTTGCCCTTCTTTGTGTGAGAGAATTTTTTTGTGGCGTGTAAAGGTGCCCATAAATTTTTATATTTCTTTTGAAGTTCGGCAGCAAAAGTCTTTATTTTTTCTAGAAAATGCCCGACGGTCCTTTGCGAAAAAAAGTATAATATATTACTTTAATATTTTTATAACGAGGTTTTTCTTTTTTTTTTTAAAGCTTCTACATAACAATACATTTTAAAAATCTATTGAAAAAATAAAGAATGTGAACAAAAGAAAGAATGAGCAGTGGCGTAGATACTATGGGACAGGGCGGGGCCGTGCCCCGTATTTTGTAAATGTGGCTTATTGTGTTTTTACAATAAGCCCTTCAATTACTATACTTACTGCTTACACTTACAAAACTGTGAACTGCATGTCTTGACTTATCCATCAGCCAAATAATTGCTATATTTTAGAGTAAAATTAACAGGTGAAAATTTCAAGATGGCGGCTGTACGCCATCTTGAAAAAAAAATTAATGGAAAGGAGTTTCTTGTAGCACATTATCACATTACATCTCAAAGCTCCTGACCAGTTCTATATAACCCTAGAATATAAATACCTACTACAAAACAACGGTACTTTAAAAATCACCTAAATACCTAATGTGGTATTTTTTTAACTTTGGACAAACCACGCAGACTAAAAGCCTAAATACTAACGTACCGTGGGTGTCTTAAGCGAGGTAAGAGGGAGTTTGTTGACACGGGACTTAAATACTTGAAGATTTGCGGGGAAAGGAAACACCTCCGCGGGCAGCAGGTTCCACAACCTAGAAACTCTAGGGATAAAAGAACGAACAAAGTGGGAAGTTCGGGACCTTTCCAGTTGGACCGAATAGGGATGCATACGCGCGGAACCAGGAGTTTCTCTGTTGGGAACCGTAAATGGAGGAACTATGCTGGACAATTCTTCAGAGCAGAAGCTATGGAAGTACCTATAAAAAAGCGATAAATCCCCCACAGCCCGACGATGTACAAGAGAGGGAAGTCTTTCTGCAAGTAAAGGATCATTAATGAGACGAATAGCTTTTCTTTGA
This sequence comes from Listronotus bonariensis, assembly GCA_014170235.1. Classification (NCBI taxonomy): domain Eukaryota; kingdom Metazoa; phylum Arthropoda; class Insecta; order Coleoptera; family Curculionidae; genus Listronotus; species Listronotus bonariensis. The sequence goes on along the minus strand of JACEGR010002189.1, from coordinate 20,828 downwards.
ATAGAATCAAGAATGCTTAGAGTTGTGGGGGACGCCATGCTCCAGATATGAGAACAATATTCCAAGGGAGGTCGGATTTGGGACACATATAAAGTGTATAAATTAGAAGGAGAAAAATACTTTTTGGCTCGAAAGAGAAATTCAAGCTTTTCTGAAGCTGCCGTGGCTATAGATACAATGTGTTTATGTCAGTTAAGGTTACTTTTAAATGTGACTCCCATAAGATTAAAGGTGTCTTTGCTCTATAAAACTTGGCCGCTCATAAGTAGAGGATGAGTATTTGATGACTCTTTTCGCGACAAGGAACATGATTGTGTTTTGGATGCATTAAAATGGACGAGATTTTTAGCGCCCCAATTCAATATTAAATTAAGATCCTGCGAAAGAGATATCTGCATCGCTCCGCTTTTGTTTTCCAAGTCAGGTTTAGTAATGGGTTTGGGAACCTGAAAACTGGAGTGAAGGGTACTATCGTCGGCGAAACTATAAATGGAATTAGTTGTGGACGAGAGAAGGTCGTTGATGTGAAGAAGAAACAATGTTGGTGCCAGAACTAAGCCCTGAGGGACACCAGCATTTACTTGGTGAAAGCTTGAAGAATGGCCGTCCACAATAACTAATATACGATGATCAGATAGATAACTACAGAGCCATGTTATGTCTTAAAACAAAATACCTATTTAAAATTGCTACCACAAAAATTTATTTTAACTTCGACTTTGTTGAAACCAAATTGGCAGGCCATTATGTTCCTTTTTTCTCTAAAATAGCGATTGCATTTTATATTAAAATTAGTTTCGGTATACGAAGGAAAATTGGCGAGATATTTTCGTAAAACCTCTACTTTGTATCTTTTATAGTCTCGAGATGAGATTTTAGAGGTACCTTAATAACTTATTAGATAAAATAATGTTATGAGTTTTTCAGTGGAAAAAAGTGTTGCTGAAAGGTATAGGCATAATTTAAAATATGAAAACACTTATTAATAAAAACAGAATTGACACAAAAATAACTTGGTTAACACTTCCTGGAAGTGTTTACAAGTTATTTTGGTGTCAGTTCTGTTTTTATTAATAACTGTTTTCATATTTTAAAAGTTAATAAATATTTACATTATATTTTTTTAAACCCTTGTATCTTTTAAACTAGTGAGCTTAGGTATAGCATTAAATACATAACCTGGTAGAAACGACTACTTGGCTGGTTACTTTAAAACTACGGAGTTTCCAAATAAATGGATAATCCAGGGTCGCAATGAAGACGGTGACACGTGTTTCATCCTTGTAATTGTTGGGAATCATCTCAACCGCTGTACATTGCTGACAACTTGACTATATTTCTAGTCGCCCAAACATAATCCCCGTCGGAACTAAGGGAGTAAGTTCAGCGGCCAGAGCCATCTCGCCAAGCAATTTCAAAACAACAATATCCGTAATTTTAAAGTAACCAGCCAAGTAGTCGTTTCTACCAGGTTATGTATTTGTTTCTTTTCTTTATTTTTCTCTAAGGCTCAAGAACATTACTTCTTCTTATTATTATTATACATATATACATATATATATATATATATATATATATATATATATATATATATATATATATATATATATAAATATAATATTGTACTTAGTTTTACACAATATTCCATAATTTCCAGTCCACGAAACCATATTTACAGGTACCCTATTACATCTAAATGATCCCCTTGGCTTTAATATTTAATATAAAACCTTTGAAAGCGGCGTAATCTCGTCAGTTTTTTTCGCAAAAGCCATTACACCTCAATCGAAAACCTTCACAGCAATTTTCCTCCATAGTCTGAACGTAATTTTAATAAATTTTGCAAACGCCGCGGCAGCTTAAAGCCAAATAACGATGTTTTTTTTTATATTTTATGCAAAGCCACCATGAAATAGAAACGCCGCAATCACCAATATTAATTTTGGTTGATGGTGGTTTTTATGATCCTTATTTACCCTTAAATATTTTTATTAAAAGTCTGTTGTAATACTACATACAAGGGTAAGATAAAAAGTTTTTTATCCAAAAGACAAACTATGGGTAAATAGTTATTTACATTACAAGATGCAAAAGTTTACTTTTTGGTGTGAGGTGGTTTTTAAATGGCCGAGGCGAAGCCGAGGCTATTTAAAACCTTCGAACTATATTTTTTCTGCTACTGTTCTATGTATCGCATAATTTAATAATCATTAACATCATGTTTTAATAGAAATATCAGAGATTTTGAAATTTTACCTGTTAAAAATTAATCCATACCAACACATTTATTGTTGACATTGTCTGTCATCAGCACATGTCAGATATTGAATTATTGTTAATTTATTATAAATCCATTCCCATTTTAAAATGTTAAATAAATATGAAAATGGCATCCAAAAGGCAGCTGACCTTGCGTGTGCCTCACTTCTGCCAGACAAATCTAAAGAGAGGTACCATCAAACATATAAATCGTTTTCTGAATGGCTTGCTACAAAAAATGTGGGGCGGATTGACGAGAATGTGATGTTGGCGTATTTTCAAGAAAAATCCAAGTCTTTATCACCACCAACCCTCTGGTCTGTATATGCCATGCTCAAGTTAACAATTTCCGTAAACATAAATCAAGATATTTCGGAGTTTAAGAAAATAGTTGCTTTTATTAAAAGGAAAAACAATGGTTATGAGGCAAAAAAGTCAAAAATTTTTAAAAAGAAGAAATCATAAAGTTTTTACTTAACGCGCCCGATCAAAGTTACTTAGCAATGAAAGTAATAGCCATTATGGGAGTGGCTGGGGCATCCGGACAGATGAAATATACAGAATGAAGCTAAGTGATGTAGAAATAAGAAATGACGTGGCTATAGTAAAAATAGTGGAGTCTAGAAATAAAGTTAAAAGAAACTTTGTAGTAACCAACGATGAAGGCTCAGTTCCTTATGTCAGATTTCCACAGGAAATATTAAGCTGAGACCAAGAAATGCTCTAGATGAGCGCTTATTGTATCGTTATGAAAGAGGTAAATGTGTTAATCAAGTAATTGGAAAGCACACTATTTCAAATGTACCTAAAGAAATTGCGAAGTTTTTGAAGCTTGAAGACATCAGTAGATACACTGGCCATTCTTTTAGAAGAACGTCAACTACGTTCCTTGCCAATGCTTCGGATGTCGATATTTTGGACTTAAAAGGCATGGAGGTTGGAAGTCTTCTTCTGTTGAGGAGGGATATATTGCTGAATCCTATAGTAATAAGGTGGAAATTTCAAAGAAGATTTTACACGAAATTCCTACCAATATTTCCTCTAATGAAGTAACAGTGAAAAATATGAATATTAACGTAGTTAAAGGTGATAACGATACCCCAACAACAAATTTAAAAACTGTTAATTCAAGTATTATTCCTCCAATTTCTTTTGCTAATTGCTCAAATTGCACAATTACTTTTAATGTCAATACCTAATCTAGTTTTTTAAAATATTTTGTCATAAATTAGTTACTTTTTATAAATAAATCCTAATATTTCCCACAAGCATATTTTCTTTTTTACTCTTACTTTTTGTCCAGGCGCTGAAAATATTACTTTCGTAGCTAGCAACGCTTAGCAACCAAGTAACACGAAGGTTCTCTTTCGTTATCATTCGCGTTGCTAGGACCACAAAGTTTTCTTATTTATACAGTAGTAGAAAAAACTATTTTTAGCTTCCTACAGGGTTATTTTTAAGTTGATAAAATGCCGTGCTTCCAAGATACAGGATGTAAAAGTTTTAAGAAGAAAATGCCTTTTTTGTCATAACTTTTCTACCACTCCAGATTTTTGATACACTTTTTTTGCCAAATACATTACATATTTTTCTGTAAAGTTTTTAAAAACATTTTACCAGTGGAATTCAACCAATATTTTTTTCAAGAAAACAATTGTACGCCACTGCTTTTTCTTAGTAGTAGGAACGTTATCACAAGAAAAAACCTTTTTTCTTAAAACTTTAACACCCTGTATCTTGAAAACGAAGCATTTTTCGACATAATTTTACCTGAAATAATTTCTCGCATTATATACACTGTAAAAAGGAAAATAACAACTTCAAAATAACCCTGTATACAGGCTGCAAGTACGAGGGGCACCATTAGAATCTTGTAAAGGGTTAGAAATATTTACATGGTTGGTTAAATTGGGACAAACTTGTGCACTATTCCGTCTTAAAAATTTAAATATTTGCAGCTGTTTCGCAATTATCTGAAAAAGAACTAAAATTTCCGTCAGTATTTAAAAAAATTAAGCCAATGGTGGCTTGAAGAGCATTAAAAAGTGCCTTAAGAAGGTGCTATTAGTTTTTTAAAATAATCACTAACAGGGCTTTAAAAAATAAAATGGATAATAAGATTTTTTCTTTTTTTTTCAAAAAATCTCCGAAAGTAACCGAAATTTTATAAATTTATCTTCGCCCAATGATTCAGCATTAGGATGCGCAACTAATCTAACCAACTCTCTATCCCTTATAATTACCGAGATAGCAATGCTAATGCATCAAATTTGTAACACCCTCGTACATTTTAATGCATCCAAAACACAATCATATTCCTTGTCGCGAAAAGAGTCATCAAATACTCATCCTCTATTTATGAGCGGCAAAGTTTTACAGAGCAAAGACACCTTCAATCTTGTGGGCGTCACATTTGAAAGTAACCTTAACTGGCATAAACACATTGTATCTATAGCTACGGCAGCTTCAAAAGCTTGGATTTCTCTTTCGAGCCAAAAAGTATTTTTCCCCTTCTAATTTATACACTTTATATGTGTCCCAAATCCGACCTCCCTTGGAATATTGTTCCCATATCTGGGGCATGGCGTCCCCCACAACCCTAAGCATTCTTGATTCTATTCAAAGAAGAGCTATTCGTCTCATTAATGATCCTTCACTTACAGAAAGGCTTCCCTCTCTTGCACATCGTCGGCCTGTGGGGTATTTATCGCTTTTTTATAGGTACTTCCATGGCTTTTGCTCTAAAGAATTGTCCAGTAAAGTTCCTTCACTCACGGTTCCCAACAGAGAAACTCGTGGTTCCGCGCATATGCATCCCTATACGGTCCAACTGGACAGGCCCCGAACTTCTTACTTTGTTCGTTCTTTTATCCCTAGAGTTTCTAGATTGTGGAACCTGCTGCCCGCGGAGGTCTTTCCTTCCCCCAAATCTTCAAGTATTTAAGTCCCGTATCAACAAACTTCCTCTAACCTCGCTTAAGACACCCACGGTACGTTAGTATTGAGACTTTAAGCCTTCGTGGTTTGTCCAAAGATAAAAAAAAAACTCCGCTCCTTAATTTGAATTCCCTATACCATAGGTTATTATTACCCTACTTATTTTTTTAAATTTATTATTTTAAACTTTTTATTAAGTTTTATTTATTTTTTAAAGACAATTTAATCTTTAAAAAATGTTTTAGAACGAGGCCAAAAAAAAGCATCACAATATTGTGTGTAATTTAGTTAAGTAAAAATGTTTTCCACTTAACTTTTCCTGACCCGACATGCTCTAATCCATCAAGTGTAGTAAAAGGTCAGCAGGCTTTTCATCATCTACAAAGAAACGCCCTTTCCTGTTTATCTTGAAAATATTTTCGGAAATAAAAACAGTTTCCAGGCTACACGACAGTTACAATTTCTGTCGTAATAACTTATGTGTTTTACAAATAACGGTAAAATAAATATTTATTTTTTTTCAAGCAATATACGGTGCTTGTCTAAAATCAAGAAATTCCTTCCTTCTTGATTTTTAAATTATTTGGTGTTTTTTTTTAATGAAAATTTGTGGATTTTAGTCATAGTCCAAGAGCCTGTGAGCCGCAGACCTTCGTTAGTTGTAAAAGCTAAAAGTGCGTCAGTACATTTTCCCAACATAGGTAGCAGCAATTGTAGACTATGTAGTTAGAACTTAAGTGTTTTGGGCTATTCCAGAGTTTCTTTATGAGAAGGGGTTTAGACATAAGCAAGACCGGTGATAGCTTTTGTCAGGGATGTGAGGGTGTAAGAATTACGATTTCGGTTGGCAGTTCTGTTCAAAGTTGGTAGCATTATCAGCTGATGACAGAGTCGTGCCTTGTCGAAGCTTTGTTTAGTAAAAACTGTGGAAATTTGCCATTTTCATTTTGGTTGTATATTTTGCAAGGATTTCCAGTTGTTAATGTTTTTGGTTAGTTTAGAGACTTCACATATTATTGGTTCGGACTCGTTTCATTTTAGAGATTTTGATAGTGTTTAGTCGAATAGTTTTCAGTCATTCGTGTTTTTATATACATACGATACTGATGAGTGTCCGCTAATTAATGGTACACAGAAAAACCACAGATTTCTTATGCGAAAATACCCATTTAGAATGTGAACAAACATACCTATATCCAAAAGTTAATGATAAGGAAGATACAGGGTGTTAAAGGAATATAAATATTTTTTATTCATGCATTTCGATAATTTCCGATATGTTTTAAACATTTTAATAAAACTCGGTATCCAGGAGTTTTTAGCTATCAGCTATTTATATCTGCGCAGTTGTAATTATAGCTAATACGATGTTATTGAAGGTACATACTTTCGGGTGCACTGAACAACTAAAACGTGAATACCTTAAAAACGGTTGTCAAGACCGATTCTTACTAAGTGTACCTTTTTTGTGCAGAAAGCATAGAGAAGCTTACTAGTTTACATACATACAGAGTAGTAACAAAAAATTGGGTAGTTTTAGAGAATTTTAAATAGTGTACCCATCGCCCTCTAGTCTACACACAAAAATTAATATTCGATCTGAAAAGCTAATGTTTAAAAACCCCGAGATACCGTTTTATTAAGATATTTGAAAAGGGGGAAACAATTATCGAAGTATATTTACTTTTTCTTTTTACTATGACACCCCCGTATCTTCCTTATTATAAACTTTTGGATATTAGGTATGTTTGGTTAAATCTTAATATTTTGGCATAAGGAATCTGTGGTTTTTCTGTGTACCATTCATTAGCGGACACCTTGTATACAAATTTTTTAAAATGGTTTTTGACTTACGGAACCATGGAAAATGTTTTGCTCTGCCAGGTACCTCATCGTCCTGTCGTCGCTTTGATAATTTTTAATTTTCAATATTTAAACCACATTTATGTTTTTGTTTTAGGTTATGCCTATTAAAATAATCCAATAAATTTTGTTTACGACATACAGTTCTTTTTGTTTTCTCCTTAATTCTACGCCACTGATCTGCCTAAAATCAAACATGGCCGAAAATGGCCCGACTTGACGTCACAGCCGGGCTAGCCAATATGGCGAATGTCGTGACCTTATCTCATCATTCGACTTTGGGCTATTCGGTCGTCGTTGTAGATTTTGTATCCTTGACGTTTCGCCAGCGCAAGTGGTTGGCATCCTTAGACGGTTCCTAGCAGACTACTTGCGTACTACTGTCTACCGGCGCGGACGCAGCGAGTATTTATATGGTCGTTAAGCAGTTGTTGTTCCTGCCGCGGTGCTATTTTTGTGGTTTTGCGAATTGGTATCCACGTTTTATTGATCTTCATTGATTCTTCTGTTTGGTTGAAGTTGTTGGTATGTTTGTGTATCTCTATGGCTTCTCCGTACATTCTGGCATGATAGGATGAGGTAGTAACAAGAACCTGGATATTTTCAAATTTTATGTGGTGCTCTGTGCCTGAAAAAATGTGCTCTGCTACGGCTGATTTGTTAGTCTGTCCCAAGCGGCAGTTAGCTTTATGTTCTTTAATTCTTGTGTTGATCGATCTCTTGGTGGTTTTGATATACATACTGCCACATGTACACGGTATCCGATAAACTCCTGGCAAAGAATACCAATCCATGGAACCCCACAAGTGAGATTTCAGCGTACTCTAAAAATTTTAGTACCTACCCGGACCAATGGATGGCGAAAGTAGTACGATTTCGCTTTGCTAATTGGATTACCATCAGAAATTGTAGCAGTCGCTGACGAGCAGTGCGAGCAGTCGGCCCGATCAGTTAGAGTGAGGATATACGCAAAATTTAATAAAAATAAAATCCCAGATAAATAGACCCAGTATCTATAAGGTTATTAAATTTATGATTCCAGAATAGGATATATCGATGGGTTTTTGACAAAACATCGTAAGCGACATTCGCCAATTCGCCTTCCCATCATGTTATTTTTAAAGATAAACCGATATTTGAATGTTTTCTTTAGATTTCTTCTTAATTTGAATTACAAAACAAACATATTTGACATTTAATGTCAAAATTTTCAGAATTTCCTATAAAAAAGCTAAAAATTTTAAAATTCTAAACCTAAATAGTAGTTAGTTTTTAATTTTTTTATTTTTATTCAATTTATCTTGACAACGGTGGCACACTTGCCACCGAAACGTCGATTTTTAATTGCTTTAATTATTTTGGTTTTTTGGTACTTTTAATTAATTTTTTGGCGTGAACCCAAATACCTACCATCAATTAAATGAATCCGCCGAACCAATATAGAACATATCTTCATCTAAAATAAAGCCGTGCACTAATGTATGTACAAAAATACCAACGTTGTTTTAAAAACAACTCAATGAAAAAAAAAAATGCGTCCCGTAAAACTGACGAATCTCGTTTACGATATTTTATCAAAAACCCATCGATATATCTTATCTGAAATCATAAATTTAATAATCTTATGGATACTGGGTCCATTTATCGGGGATTTTATTTTTATTAAATTTTGCGTATATCCTCACTCTAACTGATCGGGTCGACTGCTCGTCAGCGACTGCTATCAATTTCTGATGGTAATCCTATTAGCAAAGCGACATCGTACTACTTTCGCCATCTGTTGGTCCGGGTAGGTACTAAAATTTTTAGGGTACGCTGAAATCTCACTTGTGGGGTTCTATGGATTAGTATTCTTTGCTGCTGGACACGCCAGGGGGTCCTTTTTGTCCTTTATATAGAAAGGGTCAATAATAAAACTATATACAAACCTATAAGTAAAATAGTGTTTAAGATCGACCATGAATCTTGTAACCGATAAACTTTTTGGGGCGCAGCATAATCTTTCGGCGGCGTTGCCACATGTCAGTCACATAGCATATTTTCTTAATTATTCATTAACTACTCCTATCACAAGTTTTAAATGTCAGATTTTAATTAGCCAAAATGTTCAGAATTAATTTTTCTGCCGTTAATACAACTTTCTTTGAAATCTGAACATCAGTTTTTGTAAAGTAAAATAAAATCTGCCATTTCCGATAAGGATCAATGTTAAAAGCAATTATTTTATAATATTTATGTTATACCCATCTATTATTGATCTGTAATACCTTAGAAACGGAATATGTTATTGTAGCAATAATACCTGCTATCACACCTAGGGCATTATAAGCGGGCATTATGATAATGCCCGCTTATAATGCCCTAATGCGCTAATATGGAAATTTTATTGCTTATCCAATTTTATTTTTCTCACAATAAAGATCAAGTTTATACAAAAAATAATTTTTCTTTAAACAATACTAAAAATTAAACTTTATTTCCAAAATAAAAATTACAATTTTGAAATGTCCCGGAAAATGTAGCTGATCCCACTATAGAATGGTCGGTGTTTTTTGTGATTGTAGCAGCGGTGGTAGCACTAACGCTATTTTGTATAGAAGAAGAGTCCATTAAAGAATTTTCAATAGTCGATACGGAATTAACCTCGGAATTAACTAAGTTGGCAATCATTTTGGCTAGTTTGTTTTTGGATGAAATACTTTCTTCTATATATCCTTTAGCTACTGAAGAGCTTTTCCATTTCCCATGTTGTTTTAGCGTTTTCAAACGAAGCACCTGCCTCAACAAGTAAAGTTGACGATGTGCGACGCAAACAGTGGCCGGTGTAAGCTTCTGCATTATCCAATTTTAAAAATTTGCTATCAATGTTGGGACGCTTCCTATGGTATTTTTTCCAATGGGTTGTACTGTACATCGACCCTTTCTATAGGTAAGAGAGAATCTTCGCTCCTTTGTTCCAGCTGGTCTTAATGTTCTGTACTTTTTTATTAAATTTAAAGCGCCTAAATCTTCTTCAATGATAGTAAAACTTTTTGAAGTTGAAGTTTTAGTTTCTGGTACCTTTATAACCAAGACTGTTCCTCTATCTTCAATGTCATCAATAGTCATTTTGACCAACTCATCTCGTCTTAAACCTCCAAAAACACCCATTACCAATATGACTTTGTGTACCAAGTAGATATCATCAAGAGCCTTCTTAATAAATTTTAATATTTGTTCTCCTTCCAAAACTTTAGACTTCTTCGGGACGTATCCTTTCGACTTAACTTTTAAAAAAGATATGAGACGATGGTATTGCGAAATGTCTATATTTTCATAGACCATCAACGTAGACCTTAGGGTGGAATACTTGGTCCAGCGAGAGTTCGGACTGTATTTTTCCGACTAAAAATAATAAAGTTTGTTAAACATATGTATTAAAATAAAATCAATATCTTACCAGTTCCTGAAAATATGCCATTAAAACGGTTTCGGTTTTTTGAAAAATTGCGTTCGCATCTTTCCAAATACCAAATATGCCATACTCCCGATCATACTGTTGCCTTGATTTAACTGGCAAAAGATTTTCGGTCGCTTTTATGGCCTTTTCTCTTATATTTTGTGGAATTTCTTCCATTTTGAGCAAATCGTTAAATAAAAATGCCAACTGACTAACTGATAGAAACATCAAAGTCAAACTTAACACCAGTCATTATCTACTTACGTATACAGGTACAGGTGCAACTTATTTTTTATATTGCGAATAAATAATGTAATTAGTCATTGAAAAACTCTTTTTGGGTAAAACATAAAGCATTGTATGCACCACGGGCTTTACTGGACTATAATGCCCATCAGGTCGAAATCTAGCCCTCGGGCTATTTCTGACCTTCAGGGCATTATAGTCCTAGTAACGCTCTTGATACATAAATAGCTATTATAACTTATTTTCAGTTCTCTGTAGACCTTTAAAAAAATTTAACTGGTCGATATTCTTATTATAAAGTACCAGTAAGCTAAGGTTCATAATTTTCCGAACATTAATTCTTACACCGGTAGTACTACCGTAATTTTTATGCCTGTGTATAAACGTGTAAATCAAAAGATAATATAATCAAAATATACCTTGTTAAGGGTTTCTACCAATTTAGTACCTTTGATGAATTTTCACTAATTAAAGGAATAAATTGCCATTTTTGGAAAAACAAAAATAGCATCGTTGGCGTGGCATACCGACACCTGTGATTACTTTTTCGGATAAATCATTTTTCATAAATATGCAAACATCCTGAAAGTAACAGGATCATTTGTCCAATGATGAACTGCTATTAAATAATGCTCTTTTTGGGAAAAAAGACTAATTTGCGTTTTTGACCTTGTTTATGGGGACACTGAATGGGATAACCTAATTTTAAATAAATTGGCGAGTTTGCCTCAAGCTTATAAACCGGAGAATTTTATGAAAAAAAGCAGTAAAATTTTTATTTTTAGGGTTGTTTGTGTTTCGGTCAATAACTTTAAGGAACTTTAAGGGCGTCATATTTTTTTTTATATTTGGACAATCCACGAAGGCTGAAAGCCTAAATACTAACGTACTGTGGGTGTCTTAAGCAGGGTAAGGGGAAGTTTGTTAACACGGGACTTAAAAACTTGAAGATTTGGGAGGGAAGGAAAGACCTCCGCTGGCAGTAGGTTCCATAGTCTAGAAACTCTAGGAATAAAAGAACGAACGAAATGGGAAGTTCGGGGCCTGCCTAATTGGACCGTATAGGGATGCATACGTGCGGCACCACGAGTTTCTCTGTTGGGAGCTGCAAGAGGAGGGACTATACTGGATAATTTATCGGAGCAGAAGCCGTAAAAGTATCTATAGAAGAGCGATAGATCTCCCACAGCTCGACGATGGGCAAGAGAAGGAAGTTTTTGAGTAAGTAAAGGATCATTAATAAGACGAACAGCCTCTTTCTTTGAATGGCATCAAGAATGCTGAGGTTTGTAGGGGATGCCATTCCCGAGACATGAGAACAATATTCCAGAAAGGGTCGAATTTGGGACACATACAAAGTGTATAAATTGGAAGGAAAAAATACTTTTTGGCTCGGAAAAGAAATCCAAGCTTTTTTGACGCCGCGGTGGCTATAGATACAATGTGTTTATGCCAGTTAAGGTTATTCTCAAATGTGACGCCCACAAGGTTAAATGTGTCCCCGTTCTGCAAAACCTGGCCACTCATAAGCAAAGGATGAGTATTTGATGATTTTTTTCGCGACAAGAAGATATTATTGCTCTCTTTCTTTTTTGGCAGTGTACAAAAGTTAAAAGCCTAAATACTAACCTAACGTAGGTGACTTTAGGAAGGTAAGAGAAAGCAAGTTAATACAGGATCTAGATACACTACTTAATATAAAAATTGCAACACCCGACAAATACATTTTGTTGTTTCATATACAGCGTGTCTTCGAAAGTTCTTACCAAATGGGAAACTTTTTATTACTACCTTCACAAAAAAGTGTCTCTTCATAAAAAGTCCTGCTTGAAAAGAAAATACATTTCCACAAAAATATTTGACAGTTGGATGTACAGGGTGGCTTAAGAATGACTTTCAAATTTTTTTCAAATTAAAATAAAGGTTATTTCCTAACTACGGTACCAAACTTTAAAGAGTGATTTCTTATGTCATTTTTAAACATATGTTCGGAGTTGTTTGGTTTCTGAGATACAGGGCGTTAAATATTTTTCTAAAAGTCTTTTTTTTATTATCTTAAATTCAATGCCAGATACAAAAAAATGTACTACACCAAAAGATATATTTTTAAATTTTTGGTTGCTATATACCTACTTAAAAATAACTTAAAAAAATAGAACAGATGCATTTTTTCTTTTAATTAAAAATTAAAATATGACATGTGATGCATCGTTGAATTAGTAATAAAAAGAGGGATCAGATACAGGGGGTACTTTTTTTCGAGCCATATAAAAAATAAAGTTTATGATGGTTTCTTGAAAACGAAACGTCGGGTATAAAATCTAAAAATATCATCATGTAGTAGCTAAAAAGTGCCATTGAAAAAGTGTTATTAGTTTTTTATGTCTCTTTAAATAAAGTCAGAAAAAAATAAAAACGATATCGTTTTTGCCAAATATCTCAGCAGGCCATGAAAGTTTTTTAAGTTTCTAAACGGCATGTAAATAAGCTTTAAAAATACAACTTTTTCCTAATTTAACCTAAGCTGTATCTCCAATAGGTACTGAGACTCCCATGCTTAGGATCCTTATCTTGAACACACTGTATATGCGACAAACTAACAGGGTCGCTTGTCCGGCGATGATTTACTGATAAACACTGTCGTCTCCCCAAACCACAGATCAGTGGTCTGCCAAACTACAGACCAAGTGGTCTGTCAAATCACAAACCAGGTGGTCTGCCATACCAGAGACCAGTGGTCTACCAAACTATAGACCAAGTGGTCTGCCTTACTACAGACCAAGTGGTCTGCCAAATCACAGACCAATGGTCTACCAAGCTACAGACCAATGGTCAACCAAGCTACAAACCAATGGTCTGCCAAACTACAGACCAAGTGGTCTGTCAAACCAGAGACCAAGTGGTCTGCCGAACTACAGACCAAGTGGTCTGCCGAACTACAGACCAAGTGGTCTGCCAAACCAGAGACCAAGTGGTCTGCCATTTGAAACATTGTGAATAGTATGTAGTAAGTCACAATGTGTTTGCATTGAAAAAAAACTAAAACCTATATTATTTAATTTGTCCTTTTTCCATTTTTACTGTAAAACTCATGCCAATAAGGGATAATTACAGCGAATAAGTCAACCATACAGCTCGGTACGGACTATACATTAAAGTGTAGAAAATTAAACTTCAAATTGCGGTTTCTCATTTGCAAAATTAGTGCGGCGGCCGTTGATGTGGCTAAGAGACTCTTCTAATTACTTTTCACGCTTAAACATCTACATGAATATGCATATATGTATATGCGACAGACTAACAGAGTCGCTTGTTCGGCGATGATTTACTGATAAACACTGTGGTCTCTCAAACCACAGATCACTGGTCTGCCAAACTACAGACCAAGTGGTCTGCCAAATCACAAATTAAGTGGTCTGCCATACCAGAGACCAGTGCTCTACCAAACTATAGACAAAGTGGTCTGCCTTACTACAGACCAAGTGGTCTGCCAAATTACAAAGCAAGTGGTCTACCAAATCACAGACCAAAAGTCTCCCAAGCTACAGACCAAGTGGTCTGCCTTACTATAGACCAAGTGGTCTGCCAAATTACAAAGCAAGTGGTCAGCCAAATCACAGACCAATGGTCTACCAAGCTACAGACCAATAGTTTGCCAAACTACAGACCAAGTGGTCTGCCATTTAAAACATCGTGAATATTATGTGGTAAGTCACGATGTGTTTGCATTTAAAAAAATAAAAATAAAACCTATATTATTTAATTTGTCTTTTTTCATTTTTACTGTAAAACTCATGCCAATAAGAGATAATTACAGCGAATAAGTCAACCATACAGCTCGGTACGGACTATACATTAAAGTGTAGAAAATTAAAATTCAAATTGCGGTTTCTCATTTGCAAAATTAGTGCGGCGGCCGTTGATGTGGCTCACGGACTCCTCTAATTACTTTTCACGCTTAAACATCTTCATGAATATGCATATATATGCGACAGACTAACAGGGTCGCTTGTCCGGCGATGATTTACTGATAAACACTGGTTTTTGGGTTTGAACGAGATGGGTAATTTGCATTTTTTTAGCTTTGTTTTTTTTTACAGATTTGTTACAGGAAAAACGAATTTATAAATAATTTGACAACTACATGCATTCGCTGTAAGCCTAACGATATTTTGTTTAAAAGCTAAATACTTCTTAACGCCGGTATACAGGGTTTTTTAAAATTCGGTACAACACGGATAATTAAATATGTACTAGTTTATTTGGGGCAAGGCCAAAGCTCCCAAATATACAGGGTGTAATTTAATTGATGGCTGAAAATACAAGGTATGATTCCTTTGCTTATTTTAGGAAGAAAACTTTATATGAACATATATCCTAAATGTCTTAACTTTTGAGATACAGGGTGTTCATTAAAAAAAACAAATATCAAAAACACTTATTTTAATAAAAACTGTTATATTGAACATAAACCTTGTTTGAATAAGTTTTTATTATTTTTGTTACATAATTGCTAAATAAAAATTATAAAACTTAAGTTTTAGAAGAAAAATATCCAGAAATGCTTCTTTTAAGGTCTAAAAATATGCAATTAAGTGACCTTTTTTTTCTGTTAAACTAAACAAGATACGGAAAAAAATTGAGACACATAAAAGCTGTATTTTAATTTTTTGTTAGAAATATTCCCTCAGTTGCCTCTCGTGACGCCACTGGACTAATAAAATGTAATTAAGTCAGTGATAAATTATCCCTTTAATGCAGTGCCAAGTTAGGACTTCGTGATGATCTAAGCACACGACCCCTGTGGTGCCCCCTAGGCAAGAAATTTTAAGAATTTTGACGACCATTGAAAAAAAAAACAAACTGAAAGACTTATCTTACCAAAATTACTAAAAAATTTGAAGAGCAAAAAAAGTTTTCATATTTTTCAAAAACAAAAGTACAACAAACAATTTGCTTAACTTGCTTATAGGGTAAATCCGGAACTGCCTTAATGTCATTAATAATATAGCAAAATTAAAAAAAATTGGGTAAAAAATAGTTAAGATATTAAAAAAATGTTTTTTTTTTTTAATTTTAACACTCTGTATCTCAAAAGTTGAAATGTTTAGGACATATGCCAATATGAAATTTTCTTTCCAAAATAAGCTTAGAAATCATACTTTGTATTTTAAGCCATCAATTAAATTATACCCTGTATATAACCAATATACATAATATAAATACAGTCAAATAAAATAACGACGATAATTCTTGGGTTGTCGTGGTAACCAAGGTAAATAAATCCGTGCTGTCGGCCATATTTAAACAGAGCCGGCTTTCGAGTGGCGTTTGGCGTATATTTTTTCCGAATCATTTCTAGTTTATTTTGTTTTTCCTAGTGTTATATAGTGATTTTGTTGTTTAGTGGCCTGTGATAAATTGGTTAAATTTTCTGTCCAAGAAAAGTTTATTCTGTCATTTGAATCTCTGCCAAACCACAGACCAATGACCTGTTAAACCACAGACCAATGGCTTGTTAAACCACAGACCAACGGTCTGCCAAACTACAGACCAATAATCTGTCAGCCACAGATCAATGGTCTGCCAAACTACAAACCAAATAGCCTGCCAAATGACAAACCAAGTGGACTGCCAAACCCAGACCAATGGCCTGCCAAACCACAGACCAAGTGGTCTGCCAAACTAAAGACCAAGTGGTCCGCTCAACTACAGACCGAGTGGTCTGCAAAACCCTAGACTCAGTGGTCTAGCAGACTACAGACCAAGTGGTCTGCCAAACTATAGACCAAGTGGTCTCTCAAACTACAGATCAGTAGTCTGCCAAACTACAGACCAAGTGGTCTGCCAAATCACAGAGCAAGTAGTCTGCCACACCAGAGACCAGTGGTCTGCCACACTATAGACCAAGTGGTCTGCTCTAACTACAGACCAAGTAGTCTGCCAAATTACAGAGCAAGTGGTCTGCCACACCACAGATCAATGGTCTACCAAGCTACAGACCAATGGTCTGCCAAGCTACAGATCAATGGTCTGTCAAGCTACAGACCAATGGTCTATCAAACTACAGACCAAGTGGACTGCCATTTGACACATTGTAAATAGTATGTGGTTAGTCACGGTGTGTTTGCATTGAAAAAAAAAACTAAAACCTATATTATTTAATTAGTCCGGTTTTTATTTTTACTATTTACCTTGTATCTAATATTTTTAAAAAGAAAATAATTGTTTTAAACTTCCGCGTTAACATATTCTATATTTTTGATAGTGCTGCAAAGCAGTTTTTAGCTCTTTAGAAGCATAACCTATGCGGCGTTTATTAACTAAACTTTATTTGTTTATAAAAATTGCACACCAATGGTTTTTTTAACATTTCGCATATATGCAAAGTAGAAAATTTATTTAACTGGTAATTTATTGGGGCTAAGGCCCCTTTTACACAGTCTGTGGTTTGCTAGACCACTTGGTCTGTGGTTTGGCACAGCACTTGGTCTGTGATTTGGCAGACTACTTGGTTTATGGTTTGGCAGATTACTAGGTCTGTAGTTTGGCAGATTGCTTGGTCTGTGGTTGGGCAGATCACTTGGTCTGTGATTTGCCAGACCACTTGCTCTATGGTTTGGTAAACCACTTGATCTGCGTCTGCTATAGTCTGCTTTGTTTGCGATGATCCGCGGTAGCGGTAGCAAATTATCACTACTGCTTGATTGTGTTTAATTAATGGTGCCTTATTTATACAACAACTGGTTAGTTCTCATTATTTTCGGTTAGTTTTGTTTAGTTTCTGTTAACTTCGGTAAGTTCCTGTTAGTTTTGGTTAGTTAGTTATTTAAAACAACGACAAAAGACGTTTTTTTAGAGGTACATTTTTTATAAAGAAATAAAGTTTACAAAAATTATTTTCATGTAGGAACTGTTGAGAAAAACCGTTTTCTTACCTTTAATTAAGATAATATTATGTAATCGGGCTCTGTTAGAGGCTATGTGTAATCGTTTATATTAAACCTTAAAAATACGCTCCTAAAAAATTTTAAGGTAATTTTAAAACACGTTGTAGTATAACAGACTGTTTTTGATATAAAATTAAAAAGTAAATTTAATAATTAGCTTAATATAAAGTATATAAAGTTCGACTAAAACTAGAGTAGTTTAACAAGGGAAAATAAACTAAGCCTTATAATATTTTAAGTCGGTGCTAATGCTCGATGACAGCTTTACAAGTATAATGCTGGTATAAGTCCCTTAAATGCTTTACCTTTTAGTCTTCCATATCTAAACTACAGAAAACAAAAGGGTGATTTTGGTGAACTAATCTGTACTTTGGCGGTTTGCTAATTATTTGTAATGATAAAAAGTTTGTCTAGTGTTTTAGAATTAGAGTGGTAATTAATGTAAGCGTTTAGTCTGACACAGGGACAATTTATTAAATTTATCTTTAAATTTACTTTAAAAGATAATTTAAAGGTTTTTTTATTTGAAAACGTACAAAATAAAAGCAAAAATTAAGAAATTAACCATTTTTTTGTGTTTTATGACTAAAATTTAAATCTAATTATTTTTAAAAACACGTTTTTAATAAAATTCACTAAAAGAAGTGAATACACTTTAATGCACTAATAAAAGAAGTGTTAAGTGGTTATTTGGTTAAAATAATTGGCAAGGCAAACTTCTTGATAGGTTGTAACAACCAACAATTAAAAAAAATACTATGCTGAACAATGGTGCAGGTATTGACCCAACAATTTCTGTCAAAGAACAATAATTTTTCTCTTGCGGACCGCACCACCAAACCACCTCAGACTAAACATTGAAGGTCGACATCTTTACCAACTAGCGATGAAAAAGCACATCACCAGCGTCAGATGCTAGACCGTTGCAGACGAGAATGTTACAGGATCTGCGATTTGCTGACCAAATTTCAGAAAAACTTAAGCTTAGCGACTTAGTGAACTGCAGGCTAGTACAGAGGGCAATATTACACAATCCGCGGTTTGCAAGATGCCGGACCAGATTTGGTAAACCCCTGACCGGCGAACTGAAGACCAGTGCAGAGGGCAATATTACACAATCCGCGGTTTGCAAGATGCCGGGCCAGATTTGGTAAACCACTGACAGGCGAACTGCAGACCAGTACAGTGGGCAATGTTACACGATGCATCGTTTGCAAGATGCCAGCCCAGATTGGGCAAAGCACTGACCGGCGAACTGCGGACCAGTACAAACAGACAGCAATGGTATACGATTCGTGGTTTGCAAACGACCGGCAAACTGTAGACCGGTAGATACGGCAATGTTACACAGTCCTTGGTTTGCAAGATGCCTGATCAGATTTGGCAAACTATTGACTGTGTAAACCAACATTTGGATACCCAAAGTTTTCCTTTAATCTTTTTGGGTAGCAGTTTCTCTTTATTTGGGCCTTCAGTAATCGAATACCGAAAATAAATGCGTCATTATATCAGGTAATGTGTCCAGACAAGCGTTCTTTGTCCAATTTCTACCTACTAGTATTTAACACACAAAAACAAAACAAAAAAAAGAAAGTAGCACGTCGAAAATTCTTTATTTCTTGTTCTTTTCACATGTTAAGTTTAAAAAGTTTCCGTGTATTGTCGACCTGTTTACGACTGCACAAACATTCCAGAACATCTTTCGGGACTAATGGGATTTTCTTTAGAAAGCTCTGAAAACAGACCAGACAGATTTAAATTTATTATTGCGATTTTCTGCTTGTGTTCGTATATTGCATAGTTTTTTTCAAACAAGGATTATTAGTAAAGGTAGGAAGTACAGTGTGTTTACATTTATTTTGACACCTACATAATAAATTATTTAAAAAGTTTAAAAAATGTAACAAATCTTTAGGGTTTTTTTGTACTTAACATGTGCTGCAGGTGCTAGGTTGCAAAATACTATCAAAAACATTTTAGTTGTAATTTGCAACACTGTTACTAGGAATATAATTATTATCTTAACACTCTTAAAATATTTATAAAAATAAAGTGACTGCACTCTAAATACAATATGGCGGACTTCTAAAGATGGCGGAGTAGATATTTTTATGCACTTCTCTAATATGGGTATTAAATGAAAGGACTTGCTGAGTATATGAAAGTAAGTTAAATCCAGTAGGTTAAATTCGTCTAAATTTTTGCTGGTCTAGGGTTTTGAAGTCCTCGATGCAAATGCCTGGTTATGACTGTTCAAAATTAGGCAGCAAATGACCTTGGCGTTGAATGCGTGCGTTAAATAGAGAGGTAAAAAAATCTTTTATTAAAATGCAAAAATAAACTTTTGGTTTAAAACTTTAATTAATTTTATTAAAATTTTGACTACGCCTTTTACGTAGAATGTAATAAAAACACAAATTTTACTTTGTTATTTTGTCAAAAAATATGTGACAAAATAACAAAGTAAGAATCTGTGTTTTTATTACATTCTACGTAAAAATGTATTGTCACAAAGTAACGGACTACTCAATAGATTCTTTACGCCTTTTTGGTTTTCCAAAATTATGCTTATAACACCTATATCAGTTTTTTAAATAACTCTAGTAATAACTGAGAAAACCCATAAAAAAGCCCAATTCTGTCCACCCTGTACTTTACAAATAGAAAGTTACGATTTTTGTATATAAAATAGAACCAGGAATCAGTTTCAAAGGGTATTCAGCGCTTCACACCATACTAAACTGGTCTTTACACCAGCTTCAACCTTTGCAACCGAGAACTTGTTAAACGTAGTGAAATAGATCCTGTGTTGAACTTTAACTTCGATATTAAATGTTGGAGCAGCTGAAACCGGACAAGCTGCGGGTCTATAATGTTACCTTTGTACGGGAACAAGGTAAACTGTGCTTGTTGGAAGTGTGAAATTTAAAAAGATTGTGTAAAAGAATATAGGGTGATTCAAAAATCAATCACGACACTTAAGGCAGTGATTTTATATGATAAAATAATGGTACAGCTTTAGTTTTTTTTTTAATGTCAATAATATTTAAGTTATAACCCCTTAAAGTTCAACTTTTTATTGATTGTTTTCTAATTGTTTGCTTAAGCATTAAACTTTAAGTGGTTGTAACTAA